>APFE031730444.1:24920-35099 GCA_000404065.3 Pinus taeda | reverse complement strand
TTCCATTATTGGATGCTGCCACAAATGCCACCATTGTAGATTGGGCCAGAATTTTGTCTGATAACCTGGCTACAACCATTGGAAATTACCGGTCCAAAAGAGTTACGACTTAGAGGATTTATCCTACTTTTTACCCTTCTACATATATAATGGACGCAATATGTTATATTTCTAAGTTTCCTATCATGGGTTGGAAGTGGACGACGCAAGACCCTCTGCCCATTCATGTATATCACAAAGAGTTATGGGACTCTCAGTTCGTCCCATACTTTTACAAAATTTGTCATGGAGTTATGTTGCCCTTGTATAGAATTTTGTATGATAAAGACTCTACGAGATGCTCGCCTGAAGTAGAAGTAGACATCCTCACTGTCGCAAGATGGTTCAGGGAAGAAATGTTTACTTATGTTAGGGTTTTCGGAAGTTTTGTACCCCCTCATGTCCTGCCTGTATATATCCCTGATAAACTCTTAGCCTGAGAGATCGCCTACCAAACCTGTGGAGAAGGAGGCCTAACTAAAGAATTAAAAGACAAAAAGAAGGCTATATGGCCACAGTTTCCTATAGCCTGTGGGGCCTTCTCGCTATTCGATGTAGGTCACACCTTTGCAGAAGTAAATAATATCACGTGCTTATAGCTCTTCAAATTCACAGCAAGGCCATTTGACCCTTATGAGGTCACCCACAATTTTACAACAACAGTCAAGATAAAGGTATTCTCCGAAGAAAAAGATTTATTTGATGATTTATTTCAGCAGAAAAACACATTGGAAGAAATTCTGCACACAGCCCAACTACAGCTACCCCCAGAAGAATTTCAAAGGTTCAAAGCATACAGGGAAAGAAGGCTGGCCAGTATTCCTTTGGAAAAGCTATGCCTAAAACCCTCAAGAGAACCAAGTCCAAGTGTTAGCCTCAGTGGAAGTTCAAGTACCAACGGATCTAAGTCCAAATCCGAGAGAGAAGTGTCTGAACACTCTAAAAGATCCAGAAATGAACTATATAAGAACAAAGGGTCAACGAATGATACGGCCCAGTCAAAAGAACTTCTACATCAGCAAGTTATTGCCTCCCCGCAAAGAAATCCTCACCCTCTAGTCATCCAAGCACCACCAATCACAGCTGAATTAGACAACGAATGGGAAACCTTCAATGACTTGATCAACCTTGAAGGACAAACCAAGAAGACAAATGTCAGTGATGTACAAATAATAAAAGAAGTAGTCACAGGAACAGTTAGCGAAACCTCGGAAGTGGAGCATATTCCTATTTCTCCATCCTCTTAGCTTGTACTAAAAGTAGAAGAAATCCCTCCCCTAGATGTATTTTATAGCCCATAGCATAAAGCTGTAGTAAGAAAACAAAGAAAGAAAAGGAAATTGGAAAGCACTCTCTCTCAAAACACGGAACAATTAGACGTCTTGTGGAAAGATCCCACAAGCAATCCCACTGAAAATCTCACCAAGCTATCTCAGATCGCAGGAGCATACGCCTTCGCTACTATCGATAAAGCATCTCAGGTACAACAACTGCGAAAAGAAAGGGAAGAGCAGATACAAGTACTGCAACAAAAATTTCAACAAGCCCATGCAAATAACGAAGCACAAAAACAACTTGAAACGTTGCAACAGGACTTCTAGCAGATGCAGTTAAGCTATCAGAAAAGTTTGGATGAGAAAGGAAAACAATTACAGGATTTGAGAGAGATGCACAAGGACGACCCTAAGCTCAAAGAATTCATCACAGAGTCCATTTCCCTGAATGAGCAATTACTACAATAGCAAGAAGCATTGGGTCAAAAGATATCACAGTGGAGTCATTATTGCGAAATTAGTGATAAAACCACTAATCAAGTAGTAGACTTGCGGAGTGACTATGATCTGATTATCAAAAGAGTCACTGAATATTTGGCATGGCAAGAGACAGAGGAGGGTAAAAGAGCAGGTGCACCAAGAATTAATGAAAATCACAAGGAAATGCTCTTTAATAAATGGGACGAGCAAATCAGAGGGGCAGAGCAACCAGCAGAAGGAGCAGCCACGGTGGCAAGTAGACTTATTGATTGTGTAAATGAAAATTTGCACAGGGAAAATTTGATCGTAGAGACCACCCCAGGGTACTTACCAAATGCTCAATAGCTAGAAGCAGATTGGAAACAGAGAGCTCAAGAAAAGGGTAAAGTAATCCAAAGGCTAAGTAAGTTAAACTGGGATTGTTACTGGACATACTTGGTAAAGCCACATAGCCAATGGATGTCTGTTAAGTGCATTATAAATGCAACTGAACACATGGCTCTAGCTCTCATAGATTCTATTTTCTCAGCCCACTTGAAAGCGGAAGTCAGCCACCCAAATCTCCTTAAATAGATGCTGCGTACATGTGATTTCAGAGATTAAGCACAGAAGTAGTTTAATTTTAGTTTTAATTTCGTTTTATTTTCCCGAAAAAAGGACAGTCATTTAAACCGCAACCTTTATTTTTGTAATAATTTATTTTTAGAATTAGTCAATAGTATTTAAACCCTTCTCATGCATTTAGAGAAGGGTCCAGAAATTTATCAAAAACTTGTCCTCAGAACACGCACTTTTGCACCCTCAGAGGAGGTTTTGGTGAATGAATGGAACAGGGTTTATTTGATATTTTCATTTGATATCTGCTACTGATGTTGTACTTCTGTACTCTTAGTGGATGTTAAATCAAGGAGAGATAAATCAATTGTCGTTTGAAGCTCATGAGTAGGACTAGTTATAAATGGTACTTTTATCTCTTAACCATTTCTGCTTATGCGTTAAAGTGACATTCAGTTTTCAGTTATTTATATATTATAGCATGGATGTCTGAGTTATCATTTGGCACTTTTGTACAGTGATAACTATTTGTTTATGTTTAGTGTATGAATAGCTCATTTATGCGATAAATTTTAACAACTGTTTCATCTAACTTCTTATACGAAGTAGTTCATCTTTATCGAATTCTTTTCTTATGATAGTTGAATGATCTTTATTACCAGTTATTGTTTGAAATCTTTTTAGATCGCATAGAAGAGGAGAACACACCCCGGGTTAGTATAAATTTCGATGTTTTTCTGTTTATTAGAATACAATAGCATATCATTAGATTAGATAGAAGTATTCCATTTAGAACAGAAACACCTATCTTTCTCACACACACACACTGAATTGGGAAACTGGTCCCATATCCCCAGTCGGACCCGCTATACCAAACGGATAAGGAGCTGCCAACCAAGGTCCGGACCGGGCGGGTATCCCCCTTGTTGTCGACCCGATTTTCGGGGCCTTCAACACAAGTGTATCATCAAAAAATCATGCCATATCATCCTCGGGCTAATGGGACGCTGGAAGCATTTAATAAGATATTGGAGAATGCGCTGACAAAAGTATGCAATGTGCAGAGGAATGATTGGGACGTGCATGTACCAGCAATGTTATGGGCTTGTAGAACTACTTGTAAAAAGTTGACTGGACAAAGACCTTTTAGGTTGGTCTATGGCATAGAAGCTATGATGACGATGGAATACATTGTACCTAGTCTACGCATAGCGGTGTTCACAGGGATGGTGAACCGCAAAGCCTTAAAAGAGAGGCTCGCATAACTGACGGAGCTGGAGGAAGATAGATTCTTGGCTGGCTTCCATCAACAAGTTCAGAAGGAGCACGAAGAGGCATGGCACGATCGGCACATCAAAATGTGCACCTTTAAGGTAAACGGTTTAGTTTTATTATATGACAGCAAGTTTGATAAATTTCCAAGAAAATTTCAGATGCATTGGCTAGGGCCATATGTTATCAAGGAGACTACTGGTGAGGGAGCAGTTCATCTTGTGAAATTGAATGGAGATCCATTTCCTAGAAAGGTAAATGGCAGCCGATTGAAGCCATACACCGGGGATCCGGCCATATGACTATATGACGGTAGCATAGTCTTAGTGCTCCAGACAGCTGCAAGGAAGTGGAGGACTATAAACTACACTACCCAGGTTGTAGAGTCACGCAATGAGGGGCCTGCGTGGAATAGAAGGGTGTGACAGTGTCAGCAGATGCGCGAAGGGAGTTGCGCTATAGGACGACATACTGCATAGCGTAGCCAAAAAGTGACCGTTACCGTCATTGTTCATGATTTGACAGTGAGAAAATGGCTAAGAGGAGCGGGGGGGAGACATTTAAGGCTGAATTTAAGGGTGAGATCTTTGAAAATATGCCACCAATCTAGCATTTATGAGTGGATTTTGGGGGGAACGATCAAATTTGAATTTGAATTTGCCTATAAATTATATATGGTCGCCCAACGAGAGACACTTTTCATTCTGAGAGTTTATGTGTCGTGTTGTCAGGTGTGCATGAACCGTGCGTTCTTTGAGGACTTGGTTGCTAGTTCTATATTTGAGAGGTTACCTAAGGAAACCCAACAGCTCGTTAACAGCTTCATGTCTACACCAGCTGAGACCACTAGTGCCAGAGGGTCTATTGCCTCCGAGTGAGTTTCCCCTAAGGTTGTGAGTATGGAGGTTGTCGCAGCAGTGCCTAAGTCACCGAGGTCACCTAGGCCAAAGCCTATGCCAGCACGGGAGGTCCCGAGGCTGAAGAAAGATAAACAGAAGAAGACATTGTCGGTGCACGAGTCATCCAAGAAACATCCAGCTACATAGGCTCAGAGAAAATAAAAGCCAACCATGCAGGAAAAGGGAAAAGTGGTAGACCTGGAGGCCAATGAGGGCACGAAAGACATCGATATTGAGGAGGTAGGCCCTATCTCAAAACTTCCAAAGTACATCCCTCCGTGTCAAGGCAAGGTGAAAGTCCCAAAGGACCCAGATGAGGGACAGTTCCTTGTTCACACGCCCCTGCTACCAGAAACTATAACTTTTGAAAGTTTGCACTTGGTGCGCATCCCACATCTGAAGCTTAAGGATTGGGACTTGGGGGAAATTGAGTGATTTCCCCACATGGCTACCGCTACTTTTATGAAAAGGGTGTTCTACATTGAGTCTAGTGTCACCATGTTGGAGTCGATGGCGTGGATTCGCGGGGTGAACAAGGCAGGATTGTTGAATCTTCTATGGGTGTCGCATTACCACCGTGCCCCGATAAATTGATTTTCATCAAGCAATTGTTGTGCCTGGTGCACGACTGGTGCTTATGGCTGGGTGAGCCAATTCCTATAATTGACATGCTGATCCATCGGATCACATTGTTACCACATTTTGGACTGAATCCAGCCAAGGCATTTGGCAGAAAGATGGGCAAGCGCGACCTCGCCGAGAAGATGAAGGACAACTTCAAACTTGTCAAAAAGCCACACAAATATTCAATTTCTAGCATTACAGACTCCGCGGTGAAGGTGGCCACCCAAATTTTGGTTGGCAAGATAATGCGAAAGTGTTGCGCGGACGAGGTGCCAGCTCCAGTGGTTTCGCTAGCAGCCTAGTGCGTGGAGGGCGTACAGTTCAAATGGGCACACTACCTATGCAGTGAGTTCCTCGCGAACTGCGGGGAGGCACAAGACCATGATCAGCACGTGCTAAGCATGATCAGTGAGCATAAAGTCAACAACGAATAGATATTAGTTGAGAAGACAATCACGCTAGAAGCCTGGAAGAAGGTTCAGGAGAAGAATGAGCGCACTGTAGCAGTGGTAGCCGAAGCATGCAGAACCGTTCTGGAGCTGCATATCCCAGAGGAAGCACTAGTGGAGGGCAAGATTAGGAAATTTGCTACAGGTGTGCGTGATGCACGAATAGAGATGGCCAAGGTTCAGTTTGAACTGAACCTTAAAATTATAGAGCTCAAGTTGAATTCACAACCTTCAACTCCACCAGAGGTCAGAGAACAGCACGAGGTAGTTGTAAAAGATGCAATAGCGATAGTGGATGTCGCGGTGGCGGATTGCACCGCGCTCTTTGAACAATGGATGGAGATCATTACGAATTTGCAGGAGGATCCCAACCTGTAGAGGTTGAATACAGGAGCTCGAGAATTGCATCAGCAGTATGACAAAGCAAGAGCAATAGCGCGCACCATCGCTATCTGATAGCGACTAGCTAAGCTGCATGATGCAAAGCCATTGCTCGAACAGGTGGAGGCAGCGCAATGAAAAGAGGTGGTCCTCAAGGCCAGATTGGGGCCTTGGTTGAACGAGGCATATGTTATCTCTGCTGCCATTGAAGAGAAACTGGAAGGCCTCCAAAGGACATAGCAGAAGGTCAAAGAAGACAGTGCAGGACTAGTGACCGAGCAGCTGGTTGAGCAGCTCAAGCAGGCAACCACGGAGTGTGAGGCTGAGGTAGTAGTATCGCAAGTCAAGCTGGGAGGTCTTTGTAGCAAGATCTCCATGCCAGCAGAGTGACTCGGAGGCAAGTCATGATATTTTCGTTGGGGGCCTGTTGGGACAGGGTCCCCTACAGTCAATTTTAGGGAAAAAGCCCAAGTTTTGGGGCAGAAAGCCCTATTTTTTGTGATGTAAAGTGTAAAGTCTCTACAAGTTATGGTCGCAAAGCACATAAAGAGTAAGTGTCATAAAGGGATTTTCCTTTCTTTTATGTAAGTTGTGTCGGCTTGTATAAACCTACCCATGGTCCGCAGACCATGGGATTGTATAGAAGGGAGAGTCATAGAGAGTCTAAGGGATAATAAGTTCATAGTTGATGTAATGGGTCATTAGAGTTGAAGAGTGAAGAGTCTTAGAGTATAAGAGAGGCTCTGCAGCTATGTGTGCAGAGGCCTAGAGTAGAGTCCATAGTTGTGTGTGCAGAGGCCTAGAGTAGATTCCGCAACTGTGTGCGCGGACCCTTGCAGCTGAGTGCGCAAGGTAGTTTTGAGTCTGTAAGCAAATCTGAAGCATCAATAAAGACATTATTCTAGAAATATCTGTATTTTTCCCATTTTCTTTTGTTATGAATGAATGTGTTTATGTTATGATGAATATTGGGTTTATAATTTAATATTGTATTAATGTGTGCTTCTGCATGGTTTACATTGTTATATGAACGCAAGCAATAATATATGTTTATGCGAAGAATATCTTAATGCATGCTAAAGATATCAGACACTTAAGACGATCTGAGTAACAATAGACTTAAGAGTGATTACAGAGGCGTGTAAGTGGTTAATTCGCATGTTTAGGGTCCACGAAAGACAGTCGTAGACCTTCACGAAGGTATAAAGGTTGGTAAAGAGGAAGTTACATCGATAAGCCTTGAGGACTTATCAATCTGCACGAAGGAAGGTTTAGGACCTAAAATGAAATCACAATCATCTCTGGGTATGGAAAATTGGTTCCAGCATCCCCCCATGATGCTTTGAGTGAGACTTTAGTCCGTGCTCTGCAGATTGATGCCGAAAGGGCCAGTAGTGTAGGGATTTGTTTAGAAAACTTAACTCTGAACTTGGGCCAGGACCCACTAAGCCAACAACGACTCTTGAAACGAGTTGGGTAAAGTACAAGAGGACTTGTGCAGTTGTCAATACTTGGTTATCTGTCGTCCTGCCTCAGCATGAACCTTGGTGAAAACACAACGCTTGCATGCTAACTAGCATCACCTACTCTAGTCGGTTGTTTTTGGGTTAATCCTTGTCAGTTTAGTTAAGTAGAGTAAGGTGAGGGGGGGAAATTAACAAGCATGTGATAGGTATATACAAACTACTTCTCTAAAGGAACAACCTCTTCTACTTTTAATAAGTCGGGATCCCTCTTCCGCCACTAAAATGAATAAGTGTTATGCACAGTTATGAAAATGTGAAATATATATATATTATATATATATAAAATGTGAATATATATATCACGAAAAAATGAAAATTAATAAGGCGAAAGAAGAAAAAGGCTTCCTACATAGAGAGGTAATACAAGTAACTTCGTCGAGGTACTGAACAGGCTCACTGGCAGCAAAGCAATGCTTGTGTTCCTGCATGACTCTATCGGGGTACTGTCTAGGCCTGCTGGTAGTAGAGCAACACCAGAGATGAAACTAAAACTCTGACGACCATATGGCTTGTGCACCAATATACCCCTCATCCCCAATTCAAACAATTGTGTTGGCTTGGCTTGGAATGTGTGTCGATCGATCAAGAGCTTGGCAGATGCTACATCTTACAATCAAGCAAGGGTGGAAACCAAGACGAACAGAGAATTGAACAATACTTCCGAAGGTGTTAGACTTACTTTTCACGAACAAGGTCCATTCGTAGAGTTGGAGTTCTACCAGTGTGTCGCCAAGTGTTGTAGCTCCTACAACCACCCTCCAAAAATTTACCTTAGCTTCGTTTTAGAGCCTCCCTATCAACCATCCTAGCAGCATGTCTTGCACTGTCAAGTACATAGGCTTCATTAGTTTTTCAGTAGCCTGTGCATGTTAGTTTGCTTCTCTCCCCTCACAGGCTGCCATTCTGGACTTGGGCTGGTTGCTGGCTAAGCAAATCCCTCATAAAATTGCACAATTTTGGAGGGGAACCAGCCTTCCCTCAATAAATTGTGCAAATTTGTTGGCTAGCCTGCTGGGCTCATAAATTGTGCAATACAGTCAAACAGTCTTCCTTGGGAAAATTGCGTAATCTGGTCCAACACTGCATCTCAGCCCAGAAATTGTGAAATTCTAGGCAGCAGTGACCTTCTCCTCCCAGAAATTACGTAATCCCTCTGGGACAGCCAGCCCATCTCCTCCCAGAAATTGCGCAAATCCCCCTCTCAGTCAAGCAAGTTGTCGCATGTGTCTTCAGGTTGACCGATTCCCTTCGGGACAGAGAAAAATTGATTTGCATGCATGGGCTGCTCTTCTTGAAATAACAAAAGGCAGCATGCAAAAGGCATCCCTAGATCTAGGGATCTATTCTTAGCAGTTGGAGGTTACATGCAAGGCTCATTTTAGAAACCCCTTGCCAAGTTTCGCTTTTTCCTAGATTTGTGGCATGTACATCATAACCTCGATCTTATAAAAACTCATGAACTGGACAATGCAGAGCTCATTCCTCACATTGACCTTACAGCTCTGACATCCCACATTAGATCGAGGAGTCTTTGCCACTTTCAGCTTAGTTGTTTCAGGGTAAGTTTTATTTTCATGTATTTTGTTATGTTTCTTTCGCTTTTTGTGTTTCACTTTGTGTGAGTGTTGTCTGCTTGATTTCAATGAGCGCTTGTTGTCATTTTAATGTATATTAGCTTGTAGAAGCATTGTTTCAGTTTTCGTTCGCATCTCACTGTTGTTGCATGCATAAAAAAAAATTTGCACTGACGGTCATCATTACGGTGACCCATTTCACATACATGCATGTATTCCCATTTTTTGAATCCTGCACTTGTTGTTTGCATGCATGATCATTTGATCTTGTTTACATTCAGTTTCACCATGCATTCATACTTCTCATGTTTTCAGTGGCCCGTGGGCAGGTCTAGGTTGCCTTAGCCCAGACTTTGCCTTGCCCAGCTAGCATTGCACATTTATGGAAGTGAAGGCTTTACCTTCCCTCCAAAAATTGCACAAGTTTGCCCGAGCACTGATGTCTAGGCTTGCATTGCACAATTCTAGGAGGAAGTGCCTTGCTGGCCCAAGAAACTGCACGATGCAGTTTGCTGGTTTGCATGTCACTAATGACTGAAATTGCACATTGTGCAGTTTCAGTCCTCAGTAGGCTAGGTTGGACTGTGCATTGTGCAGTTCTAGTAGTTAGACAGCCTCCTGACAGCCTGAATCGTGCCTTGCATAATTTTGGCAGTCAGTCTCCCAACCTCCCGATGAAAATTGTGCAATCCTCATAGACAGCCACATAGGTATGTTACATGTCAGTCGTATAGTTTGTTTTGGTTTTCGACTGACATATTGCTTGTCATGAGTGTTTCTATGTCTCCAGTTATCATAGGTATTCATCTACCTCTCAGCAGCATAGGTACAATGGCTTCCAGGAGAGCAGAGTTGAAGACACCGTTCAGAGCACAACTAGGGATGCAATCGGTCAAGTGTCTATGAACTTGCCTATCTATGAATACATCAAGTTGTTCATGGAAAATGATATCAAGATGAAATGTGATCTGGATTTAAACAAGAACGCAACAAATTACATAGATAACCATAAACACAGAGATGCAGTGGAAATAATACTTCATTTCATTAATGTAAAATACTGAAATATGCTTACAAACAAAAATGGAAATAAACCAGCTAGGGTG
>APFE031730438.1:0-16464 GCA_000404065.3 Pinus taeda | reverse complement strand
ACACCCCTAAGGTTAAAAATAGTTATCTTCTTACACTAACAATTGATCTAGGTGGCTCTACAAATGCTCAAAATTGAGAAATGACTTTGGAAAATCTCAAAAATAAAAATTATTGGATTGAAGTGACACCAATCAGATTGAATATCTCATCAGAAGGTTTCCAATGGCACAAATGAAACCTCAATCAGAGTTTGTATGCAAAATTTATGGCCAGTGAAAGTGTTGGTCAAATTAGGCCCATTAACAAGCTCTAATGAGGCATCAATTTGGAACTTATCTATAGATGCATTACAGTGGCCAGAATGGGTGAATTTGTCACCTAGTTACTTTTTCCGGTGACGCTTAAAATCCTTCGATTGGTTTTTGTCCATATTGTCTTATAAAAATGAACAATATATAAAAAAAGGAGGGTGGCGGGCCACAACCCCCACCAACCCAAATGAACACATAAAAAATATAGTGTATATGGGGGCAGGCCACCATATCAGTAGACCCATCACCTAACTAGCCATATACGACTGAAAATTATTAATGGGCACCTCACAATGTGGGGCCGACAGGGATAGAACTCGCCCGGCCCAATGGGCCGGTTCGTTAATATGTGACCCCAAAATAACATTACACCAAAATAAAACATGTTTCCTCCCATATCATAATCGTTGACCATTTAAAAAAGTGCACCAATGCATATTGCTGAGCACATGGGGGTCTTGCGAGGTTGGACCCTGTGACCTCCCTACAAGAAAGACTATTAATGACTCTACCAGCCAACGGGCCAATGAATCCATTGTTAATTTCACCCAGGAATTTTATATATGAACCTGAACTATCACTCACATAATGAGGATGCAACACACAAACCAGAGAACATAATCCTCAAAGCACAAAAAATGAGGCATGAAACCCTGACGTAGGGAATCTTGAGGAATCTAAAATATTCCTTTAGAGGTTGATTTTTTACAGAGGCATAATGATGTCGACTTTATAGTCATTTTTGTCAAAATTCCACAAGGAACACCATGGTGAGATTAGATTTGTCATCTGAGTATAAGATCTATAGTGAGCTTATATAGAGTAATATTTGTGGAATCACAAGGTATCTAAAATATTCTCTTAGAGCCAAATTTTCCAAGTGGTAGAATCATGCCAACTTTATACTCAAATGAACCCGAATTTTACCGGGAGAATAATGGCATGATCAATTTTTTGATCTGAACAATGAAATTTCAATCAAATCACAAAGTGGATTTTTTGTGTAATCATGAGGATTCTAAAAGATTCCCTAAGGGCCGATTTTTTATAGTTTCAGAACCAGGCCAACTTTGTACTCAAATTACTCAGTTATTCTGAAGGACAACAGTCATGAAATCAAATTTTCCATATGAGCAACAAAATTCCAATCATTTAACGAGAAGGAATATTTGGGGAAACTTCGAGATCCCTGAGGGTCTAGATTTTGACGGTGTCAGAAAGGGGTTTAGTTTATAGTCATTTGAAACTAATTCACACCATGAATTGAGTGGTGGAGTCTATTTATTCAGTAGATTTGTTCATTTTTAGGCCATCCTTGGAAGTGGAGGAGGGCCCATCTGAGTGAGAGTTTTGATAGGAGAACGTCTCATGAGTAGATACATGGCATTCTTGTTGGGGGAGCTTATCCTTGTAATGGCAAAGAATATACCATGTACATCATAATCATCTTACAACATTTAATGAAGTGGCCTCCTCATTCTTGACAACTTGACCTTAGACATAACCCACACTAGATGAACCTCGTTATCAACTTGTGTCTATTCTTTGATTTGTTGGTTGTCAATGTGTTTCCTCTTCTTTAAAGTATGCACATGTGGTTTTTTATACTCATTCACATTAAATTATTCTAACATTACAAAAGTAAAATATCTTGGTTAATTCTGGTAGCTGAGAGATCTAGATCAACAACACATAAAGCACTTCAACAATGATCTGATAGTGATTTCTTATGTATCTATAATATTTCAAGTTAAAGTAATGAGAAAAACCATATGACATGCCCGCCTCGTATGAAGTGACTTTTGTAAAAGGATTTATTTAGAGAATGGTCTTATTTTAATTCCTCGTTAAGGTATTTTTCCCCAATCATCTCCACAATATGTCTCTCTCTCTCAAGCAGTAGGTGAGACTCCTCATCAAGAACAACAAAACATGATGAATTTCAAAAATATAATTCCTCCTAACCTCACACATGAGGGGGGAAATTTTATTATGGAAAATCAATGCACTCATATATATGTAGTAGAAGGCACTTAGAGTTAGTAACTAGCACATATAAAGGGCACATTTTGATCTAGAAACATTACGAAAGGAAAAACTCAAAAGGTTTTCCTAAACTTGGCTTAAAAAATTAACCCTCACAGGTGCTCAAAAGAAATTTAGTTTTACCATTTTTTCTCTTTCATCGATATCGATGAGGGCTACATGAAGCCCAATCATCACCTCAGGAGGCATGCTTGCTTGGAAGTTGCTCAAACGCTTGACATGATGGGTTTACCTTTCGAGTTTTGAGACTTACGAATCCTTAATGATAGGAGGATGGTAGCTCTCATATGATTTATGAGGAAAAAAACCACATTGATGAGCCAAAGGAGGGAGAGAGTGTTCAAAAATTCTATAAATACAGGAGAATCGAGAGCAAAAAACAAGAAGTTGTGCATTCTTATGTTGCCAACGTTTCTACAAGTAATCAAGCATACCAATGTTAGGAGAATTCCATCATTGGAAAGAGTATTATTTACTTCTTTGAGAGAGAAAGATATTGCAAAAGAGATTGAGAAGGGGAAATCATTTTTGTGGGCTATCAAGCATCGGTACTAAAACAACTCTCTTCAATTGTCTTTGCCAAATTCATTTGTAACACTTTCACTACTATAAATTGATAAAGGGAAACCTTTTCCTACTCCTTTTTTTTATTTTTTTTACTTCATCGGAATGTTTTAAGTTATTTTGGTTTATTTTTGTTTTAAGTTTTATTTATGCATTGTTTACACTTAATTAAATGCTTTGTTAGTCCATGTCTGATCACTAACATCACTAATTGTTTGCATGCTTTCTTATAGGAAGAAACAAGTCACAAGCAAAATGGATTTGGGATTTATGTGATACCAAATGCACCATATAATAGCCAACCAAAAATTACCTATTATGGTGGATCGAAATGAATCATAAGCCAAAAGGTGAAATCAAGTTGGAGGATGGAATGAGGGGTTTTTTTACTATCTTTTTTTCCATATTACAAGACAAGTATAGGGTGTACAAAAATGGACCTTATTTTTTTACTTCCATTGGGCTATAACTCTATTTATGGATGGAACATTTTAACACAGATAAGAAATATCTGAGGGAAACCCCATTATGGTTCATGGTGTATTTTCTACTGGGAGACTTCTCGTAATAGCCCTTGTGAGAATTCCATGTAATAAAAGTTAATAAAGGAAGAATAATAATCACGATTGATTGGACACTTAGTGAAAGATGAATGTTGGGAAAACCATCCTAGTGGTTGTTCATTTGGTTTATTATGGCTAAGGAAATTAGCAAAGGCAATGGAAAAGGCTTTGGAAACACAAAATGACATTTTTGGTACATTTATTTATGAAAATAATTGAAATTAGGAGAAAAGGAAGGTGAAAGGTAACAGGTTCCATGTTAGGAGGAAATTCAAGGAAAATAATGCAAAATGAAGAAAATAGAGGCCTAATTGATAAAAAGGCTTATGAGGATCAGTTTGTAACCTTTTGTAGTTCAATTTTAGACATTTCTCATTATTATCTCACTGTCTCTCTCTAACTCTTGGAAACTTAGAGTTTTCTTGGAGCATTTTGGAATTGGATCAAGAAAGGAAAAGAAGACAAGAGCAAGGAAGGAGGAAGCAAGGAAGAGCAAGATCAAGCAACTACAACATGATTCTTTGTAGGTATTGATTTTGCATGTGTTGTTTCCTTGCTAGATTTGGCATGAATGGTATTTCATGTGGTTCTTTTGTTATTATGGCATGGGTTTTTCCAGGTGTGATAGTGCTTTTAGCCTAGCCTTACCATTTCTGGATAGCCATGATGTGATGGGGTTCTCATGTTTTAGTTGAGTTGGATTGTCAGATGGATTTCAAGTTGACTGAGGTGGAACTCTGAATGATAGAAAACATGTCCATGTAACCCCTGAACTATACTATGGGTTGTGGTAAAGCCATATTTTGTGTCGCCTCTATGGGCATAGGAATCCTCAATCAGTGAGTGGTGATATATACAGTAAAGCCTAAAGGTGGGTGCTCTCCATCAGGCCTAGTAATCTTGGGATGGGATATGTGGTAAATCCTAGAGAGTGGGTATTGGTTTAGGGCATAGTGATCTAGTGTGGATTATAGTAAAGCCTGAGAGACTAGGAGACAGGAAAATTCCTCAAGGTGTAGGTGGAGAAATCTAGTGGAATCCATGCTTGTTTGGCCTAGTAATATGGTTGAGATCATGGTAAATATGGTTACTACATGTTTATTGTGTTGGCCTAGTGATCTGGGATGGACTATGGTAAATATTGGTTTCTATTGAGGAGGGTGAGGTAGTTTAGCCTCAAGATGCCCTAATTGGTTCTTTTGGTTTGAGTCCCACATTCATGCTTGGAATATGGCATGGGGGTGGATGATTGAAGAGATATTTGGCTCAACCATTCTATGTTAAGGTGGAATATGATAGTCCCATCCCAAGTTGGATTTTGCATTCATTAATAAGAGGCTCTCTCCTTGGTATCTTATGTATAAATGTACTAGATTATATGTGGATTTTATGGTTGATGTATCATTCATATTTCTATTATTATTATGTTGGTTATAAGCATGTATTATGACAGTGATGATGTATCGATTTCCTCATGTTTTTATTTGTAAACGGGTGAGCAATGAATCTATGGCCTAATAGATTATAATGTAGCTACTCATATAAGTGAACAATGCTTCTTAGAAATTCTTAGATAAGTATGAGACCCCTATTCTTAAATTGTTATTTACACCTGTAGATTACATATTTGTGATATGTTTTCCAAAATTCCTATCATGCTTAGTAGGGGTCCAGTCAAGCCCTTGTTCAAGTAATTCAATTTGTATCATCATTACCTTGTTCTCTTTCTTTTCTGAAGGTATCATTTAATTCTTGGTAGTGACCTGGGCTCCGGGCCTGAAAAAGTGTCTCAAATCATGGGGATGCTAGCATAGAATTGAGCAAAATAGTCCCTGGACATTGGCATGCCATGCTATGGGGGCATCCAAAGTCCTCTAGATGCGTGCATGTTGTTGTACCTTAAGAAACCAATTTCCTAGTTGTGTAGAAATTGTGCATAAGACATTAATCTTTATAATTATTGTCACTTGTTTGTCACTTAATTGTATGTTGTATTCTCAAATGAAGGACTTGAAAGACTTGGTTTTTAACCCTTAATACTTAGGTGACATGAAAACATCAGAATGCCATTTGATTGTTGAATATAGATGATGAATGAAGAAAGCTTGAAGAAGTTAGAGACAATATGATGTTTTACACAGAATCTACTATCTGTGACACTTGGAGAAGTTAAAGATAATATGTTTTCTTACACAAAAACTACTATTTGTAACTTGGAAGAATTGGAGAGTTGGGAACTACAAGTATAGGAGTGCTCTTTTAAGGGATTTTAACTTCATTTACATAAGAAAATAAAGACCTGTAGCTTCATTACCATACTTAAAAGGAAGAAAACATAAGATGACACATAATAGAGAAGTCACAAAATCATACCCAACAATGTATGGAAAGATTCTGATTCTTTTATTAATGAACAGTTGTATCAGGAATTCAGTGGCCTAGTATCCCCAGGTTCTCCAAAATTCGAACCCCTTCTCTGTCAATTTCTTCCTTTTATACATTATGAGACAATTGGTAAACATCAAAACTGTCAAACTACCTAACTATCCTCTAACTGCTTTGAAGTAAAGGCTATTACAGAATATTACATAGAGGTTAAAAGACACCTCATTCTCAAGAAAATAAATTAACAAGAAGTAACAGAAATTAAAAAGTGATGGTTGTTTTCTATTTGAATCTATAGCTTGAGCTTATGGTTCTGTTGATGTATCTTTGTGTTTCTCTATCATCCATTAATGGAGTAGTGGATGAAGTAGCAGGGTATGTTGAGTGACAAGGGCAATTAACAAATGAAAATGACATGGGACGGAAAGCTTTGGGAGCTCACTGCAGGGGTAAAGAATGTATGGGAGCTTCAACGAGGTTGAACCCCTGCAGTGATTTCAAGCCACACATTGCAATCAACCATGCTAACATCACGATCAACTGTCAGCGTTGGGCTTTAATTAACCTTCATGCTCATTGCTCCACGACAGCACACCTCAATGTACTTATCAAGCCATCGCTTAATCGTGCCTCTTGAACTTGGATGACCTTTAGACAATGGATCGGTTATTACAGAACTCAAAAGAATTAACACTCTAGTTTATAAACCTATCGCATCCACCTTTTCAATGCCCCTTTGACTCCCATATGGTCCCGATAGGAAATAAAATTGTCAGTTAATAATTTATCGAGTCTGATTTAAAAGATAAAACTTGATTAATTTCTGACCTGATATTTTGACCCGATATCCATCGCAGACCCAAAAGGAAATAAATATTACTGGTTAATGATTTATCGAGTCCAATTTAAAAGATAGAACTTGATTATTTTCCGACCTGATATCCATCGCGTCCCACCTCAGAAATAAACCCCATTCTAGTTAACTGAATGATTACCATCAGATCCGTGGCCTATTGATCGGATGACCTAGATCTTCTTGTGGGTTTATCACTTTCAAAAGCCATTGAAAATATAAAATCAACCATTTCTTTCATATTTTTTTTCTTTCATTTTGTAATAAAATGGAAAATAAAACTCAAATAAAAATGGATGCTACAACACATGCCATAGCATGGGAGAGTTTGGAAGTTTAATGGTCTAAACATTTAGTGGGACCCAAGGGCTGGTTTCCTAAGAGGTTGGGATGGTTCTTATGAGTCCTGTTACTGATGTGGAAGGCTTGTATGGTGTTTTTGTATTTATTGCACTTCCTTAAGGTCATCTAGGAGGTTGAATCCCATCATAGTAGCCTCTCATCATAATTTTACCCATGTTGCCTAGTTACTTAGGTAGATGTGAGAAGAGGGTGTTATAGAGTGGTATCAGAGCATGGATCACACCTTTGACTGGATGGGCGATGTCTACTAGTCATGCATTCATGTCTGTTGCACATGTATTAATCATCTTATGGTCTATATTCTTGTTGTGTATCCATGGTGTTGGTCATGGTTGTAGCGATGTTTCCATGTGAAAAAGGATGTTGTTGTTGTGAAGTGTGCCATCATGAGTGTATGATTGGTTACATATTTTTATGCTTGACTATTATTAGTGTACATTGGCACGGTTGTTGTTTTCATGCATGAGGTCATAGTATGTGTAGTTGGTATGATCATGCATTGATGACTGGACTCTACCTAGAATGATGGTTACATGGTTATATGCTTATGTATTATATGTATATGTGTTTCCATGATTATGTTATACATGTATTATGTTGATTGGTTGATCTTGTAGATGAGATATCTTCCCCGAACTGTGTTAAGGTACGTTGGTTTATTGTTTTT
Organism: Pinus taeda; assembly: GCA_000404065.3. NCBI lineage: Eukaryota > Viridiplantae > Streptophyta > Pinopsida > Pinales > Pinaceae > Pinus > Pinus taeda. The sequence goes on along the minus strand of APFE031730438.1, from coordinate 8,771 downwards.
TGGTTTAGCTGGCATTCTCATAGAATGCCTTGCAATAAAGAGATAAAAATGGCTAACAAGATGGTAGACTATAAGTATTCTCCCTATGAATCAAATGAGTAGCATGGTGTTGGTCACTCTTCTGGTTTAGCAAACACATTGAGAATCTTGAAGGAAGAAATAAGGAGTTTTAAGGTGGGCAATGAAAAAATCATGTAGGAACAAGAGAAACTGTGAGAAGATAGTACAATACTCCTTCAGAGTTTGTCAGAATTGCAGCGAGAAGGGTCACCTCGGATCACCATGGACAGGAGGACAAAGCTAATGGGGCATATGGTAGTAGGTCTCATGGTGGTCACCGATTGAACAAAGATGACACAGTTAGAGATGGCAGGTTGTTGGATACTCCAGGTGGGAGAGGTGGTGGATACACGTACTATTATAGTTATGGTTCTGATAGACATCATGATCATCATTGTTATCATCCTTATAGGAGGAGTGATAGGGGATATGTTCGAGATGAATTTAAGAAAGTGAAGCTACTTGCTTTTTATGGAGATGTGAAGAATCAATAAGATGCAAAGGCTTGGATACTTTGGATGAAGAAGTTCTTTGAGTTGCATAATTACATAGATAAGATAATCAAGGCCATTGTAGTTATGAACAACCTAAGAGGTAAAGAAGACATTTGGTGGGAATAGGTAAAGCAGGTCAGAGACATCAGGACAAAGGACTTGAGTTGGCATGAGTTCAAGATGCATTTTAGGAAGAAGTAGTTGTCAGAAAGGTGCTATGACAATAAGGCAAAATAATTCTATGAGATAAAGATGGGATCAATGATAAATGAAGAGTAAACAACCAATTTCTAGAGCTATTGAGGTACGTACAGTATATTAAATATGAGAATGATATGGTTCAAGGATTTGTCAGTTGTTTTCCATTAGCATTTAGATATCAGATTAAGTATGATGAACCTTGATCACTTGAGGAAGTTATCAAGATATTGAAGTATTTCTATGAATAGTGAAAGCGGACGAATGAATCTCAGCAAGGATGGAAAGTGAAAGATAAAAGTAAAGGTAAATAACAGCTAGAAAGGACAAGGCCTCATAATTCCAAAGAGAAAGAAAAAGTGGCACCACAAAAGAAGTTCAATGCAACTAGACATGGATATGGATCACAATAGCAACATAGAAGTGATGGTAGTAGAAAGTTGGAGTGTTGGACATGCGGTAAGGAACACCCTAAGAGAGATTGTCGACACAATCATGGTTGTAGGCCTCATATATATAGTGCACCAGAGGCATAGACTATTGGGGATGTTGGTCATGGAATTCCTCATATATATGAAACAATGGGCAATAGACAGACAAACCATCATGCATCTATCATTGAGATGGAAGGAGATATTTGTGAACAAGTAATTTCTATTTTGATTGATCCTAGATCCAATTATAGTTATGTTAGTTTAGAATTGGTGAATAAGTGTGGTTTGAATAAAGAAGTGAATACAAAACCTTGGTTAGTGCAATTGGCTATACATACAAAGAAAAAAGTACATCATTGGGTAGGATCTTGTGAATTTGAGTTGAATGGCATGCCTACCACAACACATTTCAATGTATTACCATTGGGAGCATAGAGTATGTTGTTGGGCATGGATTGGTTGTACCTTCATAGGACCAAGATGGATTTTTGTGACAAATACATCGAGTGCCTAGATGACAATGTGAAACCAAGAGCCTTACAGGGAAAGAAGAAAGACACATCAGTTATGATGGTGAAAACTATGTAGGCAAATTAGAGTCATAGAAAAGGGTGATTGTTATTTGAGCGCATATTTCTAGTGACAAAGGTAAGGAAGTTGAGGATGTAGATGTTTTGAGTAGGTACCCAGTTCTACAATAGTTTGAAGATGTGTTCCCCAAAAATATTTGAGAGTTTCCACCTCATAGAGAAGTAGATGCTTCTATTGAGTTAGCACCACAGGAAGCTCTGACATCAAAAGCACCTTATAGGATCACCTGAGTTCGTAGAGTTTAATTTGTAGTTGAAGGAGATGCTTGGAAAAGGATACACTAGGCCAAGAGTATCACCTTGGGGTGCAGTGGTATTTTTTGTGAAGAAGAAGGATGGTACTCTTAGATTGTGAATTTACTATAGGAAGTTGGAAAAAGTGGCAATCAAGAATAGGTATCCGTTTCTAAGGATTAATGACTTGTTCGATTATCTGAAGGGAGAAATAGTGTTCTTGAATATTTACTTGAGATCCATATATGATCAAGTATGCATTAAAGAGGAGGACATTTATAAGACGACTTTCCGAACTAGGTATCGGCTTTATGAGTTTGTTGTAGTTCCATTTGATTTGACTAATACTCCAACTACATTTATGTGCTTCATGAATAATGTGTTTTATTCGTATTTGGATAAGTTTTTTATTTTGTTCATTGATGACATATTGGTATATTCTAAAAATGAGGAAGAGCATGCTGACCATTTGGATGCAGTGTTGAGATTGTTGAGAGAGCATCAATTGTATGCTAATCTTGGAAAGTGTAGTTTGTTTTAGATTGAGGGACATTACTTAGGACATGTCTCCAAGGAGGGCATAACAGTGGATTTGGAAAAGCTATCATGGAGTGGGTACCTCCCAGGAATGTGGATGATGTGGGATCTTTAATGGTGTTAGTAGGATATTATAAGAGGTGCATTAGGAACTTCTCGCATATTTCATATCCTATTATGTCATTTTAGAGGAAAGTTAAGAAGTTTCAATGGACAGAGGAGTGTGAGTTCAACTTTTAGCAGCTTAAGAAGTTATTGACACATGTACCAGTGTTAAATATTGCAAATTTGGAAAAATAACTAGTAGTATATACATATTCTTGCAAGACATAACTTGGTTAAGTCCTTATGCATGAAGGATAGATGGTGTGCTATGAGGAAAATAAACTAAATGAACATGAGAATAAATATCTAACACATGATCTTGAGCTAGCAGTGATCATACATGCATTCAAGATGAGGAAGCACTATCTTCTTGGTAGGAGGTTTGTATTGATCAATGATCACAGTGGGTTGAGATACCGGTTTGACCATGAATATGAACACCAGGTAAGCTAGATGGTTGGCCACAATTAGTGAGTTTGATTTTGATATGAGATACATCAAAGAAAAGGAGAACAAGGTATAAAATTTTATGAGAAGGTGAATACAAGTAAATCATATAGCATCTATGAGTTCCTATGGGACAGATCTATAGGATAGGATCTTGTGGGTAGGGAAGAAGGATGTTAGGTATAGGGAGATTGTGCACATGTTGCAACAAAGTATAGGTACATGTACATGTATAGGTATAGGTAGTAGTATAGACACATGTATAGGTAGTGGTACATGTACAGGTGCAAAGGATGTGGACTATCATCTCGCAGCATATGGATTGGTCTAGTTTAGAGACATTATATATGTGCCTGATAAAAGTGAGCTAGAGAATTTGATCTTAAAGGAGTTTCATGCGAAACCATATTTAGTTCATGCAAGCTATCAGAAAACAATGACCATAGTGAAGGAATTTTATTATTGGCCAAATCTGAAAAAGGATGTAGCTGAGTTTGTTGCTATGTGTTTTGATTGTTAGCAGGTGAAGGTAAAGTGTAAGCATCCGGTTGGACTTCTACAAATGATTGTGATTCTAGAGTGGAAATGGGAGGTCATTTCCATGTACATTATCACAGGTTTTTTGAGTAGAGTGAGACAACATGATTCCATCATGGTTATTGTGGTCAAGTTGACAAAGGTTGCGCACTTCATTCCAATGAAGTATACATTCTTAGCTAGCAATGTAGAATGGGTATTCATTGGAGATGGGGTCATATTTCATGGAGTTCCAAAGAATATTATGTCATACATGGACAAAAAGTTCACTTCCATGTTTTGGAAGGAGTTTTCTGTATGCTTGGGCATCGATTTGGCCTTCAATACAACTTATCATCTGTAGAAAGATGGAAAGATTGAGAGGGTCAACTAAATATTTGAGGACATGCTAAGGATGTACATGATGCATTAGCAAGGAAAGTGGGAAGAGTATCTTCCACTAGTAGAGTTCGCTTACAATGATGGGTATCATGAATATTTGAAGATGAGTCTATTTGAGGCATTGTATGAACATATTTGCAATATTCGCATCAATTGGAGTGATCCAATTAACATGGTGTTGATGGGACCAGCCATGTTGGTACACATGGAGTGGGAAATATAGGTCATTAAGAAGAATTTGGAAGTAGCATAGGATAGGCATAAGATCTATGCATCTCGGCATAGGTTGTTCAAGGAGTTCCAGGTTGAGGAACAGGTAGTTGTAGCAACTACAACCACCCTCCAAAATTTTGGCTCGCATGAAAATTTCGGAGCCTACCTTGGATCCTGCGATCAATTATCCTTGGTCACTTGTTTGTAAGATGATGATTTCAAGCTCCCCTCCTTGATCCTAAGAGTTGGCATGTTCTCATCTTCATGTAGCATGAGTCATATTTAGGCATAGGGGTTTTTTTTATCATGCAATGGGAATGTTCTCTTATTTCAAGGTAATTGTGTGTGTATGACCTGTCATCATAGAGACATGTTTCACAGACTCACGTCAGGAAGGTTTTTGCATCAAGAAAATTATGTCTTATGTATTTTGGATGGTATATGTTGTATCACTAAGTGTCTGTGTGCGATCACAATCAAGTCCCATCAATATTTACATATGTTTCACTTATCTGACACTTAACCATTTTACCAAGCAAGCTAGCCTCATCCAACTTCCCAGAATGGAGTGCTTTGCTTATAAAACCATCAAGCTTCCTCCCTTTCTTATTGAAACCCCATAGTGCATAGAGACACCAACCTTCCTTGCCTACTGAAACCCCGCAGGCAAGACAGACCCCAACCAACATTGCTCTCCAAAAATTCACAAATTAGTCAAGCCACCAACACCTCTCTCCATGAATTTGTAGAGAAGTCCAGCAGAACTGCACTCAAAAATTGAGCAGGGGTGTTCTCTTAGGAACCCTGTCCTACAGGAGTGCCCTGAACCTTAAAACTGCATAATGTTATCCAAGTTGTCTTGTCTATTTTGTATGTAAGAATGACGCATATGGGCATCCAAGGGCCTCATTCCGGTAATAGTAACTTTCCACTAAAATCACATAGATCTACCTCTTAGTGACTACAAGAAAGGGTCACATGCTAAAATCAATTCCAAGGAGTTGAGGAGAGGGACCAAGGAACCAATCAATGGAAACGATTAGGACTGCATGCAAACATTGTTGGATGCATGATCATCTTGAGGGTAAGTATGGTAAGTAAAGAACACCTTTCAAAGTACACCTATTAGTTGAGTTTGCAAGGCTGCTTATCAGTGTCATATCATCTCGTCCTCAGTAACATGCATGTGCGCAAACACAAAAATTCATCTCATGTGTTTCTTCCACATGTCTTGATTCCTTTTCACTTGTTTGACAAACTGTTGTCTTCCGCATGTTGATTTCTAGGTCATGCTTCCGAACTTGTTTTAGTGATGATCAAGGTTGTGTTTGAGTTATGTTCTCTAAGTACAAATGTATTGCGCACACACACAATGTTGTATGCACTGTCGCACAAGAGTCATCACGGTCATTCAATGATCTATCACAAGTGGCACACTTGTCACGCGTACCATCAGTCAGTCACACTGAGTGTAGGCTGTCTTGATGGTTTGAGTTGTCTTGTCATCGAGTCATGTTGAGTGTGTGTTCAAAAGGTCATGTATTCACAAGTTCACTAACCCACAAACTTAGTGATTTTGCTGAAATTCTGATGACCGGATCACCCTCCAACAACTAGACCTTTGCTGAGTTACATTCTGCAGTTTTAGCCCTCAGTGATCATGTACTACTACCTAGAATTTCATAGAGCTTGAGGCTATCTCCCAGTCAGCTTGCACTACACGATCCTGGAATCGATCGGACTAACTATCACCCAGAACAACAGAAAATTTGCTCAGTAAGTCATTTCAATTTGCACTGCCTGCAAACATATAAACCAAGCTTCCACCTACTCAAACAGAGATTTTTATCGGGTAGTGACACCAACACTCACTCCCCCAAAAAAATCCACAAAATATGCAAATATTTCCCGCTCTACTAATTGAAGAAACTATGAAGACATGATGAACAAACACCCTCTCTCCATCAATGTCTCACTCAAAAAATTGAGTAATTATTTCGAGCCAGTCACCCAGTTAGCCTACCTACTGCTCGCTTGGAAAACTGCCCAGTTCTCATGAGTAGTCATCCAGGTGCCCAACATCTTGTTTAACTCATGAACTATGCAAGGATGTTCAACAGGCCAACCTCCTAGCAATTGTGCAATTTTTTCCAGCAAACTCCCGTAGCCTGATTCCATCTTCCCAGAAAAAATTGTGCAATTTTTCCAAGAAAGCCTCATGCAGCCCACTGCTAGCTCCCTATAGATTATGCATAGTTTTTTCTGAAATTACCCCTCTACTGGCTGCACTACCTCCCTAAAACAATTGCGTAGATTTTTCCTCGAGCTAAGCCAGATCCCATAGACAGCCATTGATTAAGTGGACTGTCCATCTCAGTCTCTCAGTGATCTCTATGCAATTTTCACCAAAAGTGCCCTGAGCCCACATCCAGACTTCAAATATTCCTTGTGTAGTTTCAAAGGCTTATCCTCTCTCTAGGTCACCTGAATCTGAAAGAAAATGATAATGCATCATGGTAGACAAGGAGATTTCTAGATTTGATGTCGTCTCGTCATGAGTGATTGTGGATACAATTACATGGATGAGACTTGATACAATGATGAATGGGATGAACAAGGAAAGCATGCGAGGAGATTCGTTCGTGAATGGAAAAACACAAATTTCATACAAGGATATTTGTTTGCGAATGGGCAAACAAGGAATGCATGAAAGGAGATTTATTTATGAATGGAAGAAAACCTTAATCATGTCAAAGTACAAGTGAAGGAAGAACATGCATGTGCAAACATCAGTCGAACACTAAGACCATCGAAGTCTTCACACACTTTACCATGCAAAGATGAAGCTATGATACACCAGGAGCACATCCATCACTCAGCAACATTGTAGCTCGACATGGACACCACCAACAACATGAACATACCAGCACTGTTGTGTCAAGTCGTGTCATGAGTAATCTCTTCCACATCACTATTGTGGGACGTACTGTATTAATCGATGTAATGAAACCTGGAAATCCAAGAGACCCACATGTAAAGTTAAAGAGTCATTTAAGTTGAAGAGTCATGTAAGTCAAACAATCATGAGGGAAGTTGAATAGTCACAAGGGTCAGTTTCACGCTTGGCTATAAATAACCCTCATTTGTACATGCAGAAGACTTTTCACCTTGGCTCCTCCCACATAGCAATGAGAGTACGTAATATTTTCTTTGAGGATCGAGTAGTTGCTGCAACGCCCCACTATTAGGGTTAGTTATGTAACGGTATACGCATGTGTCTTATAACTTTTAATTAATTTAGGAGCCTATTAACAATCCAACATGTTCTCACATGTATTGTAATTTTCTGTACAAATATTCTTTGGACACTTTTCATGCATGTTTCTTTAACTTGTGTTAAGACAGTTGAACTGTTTCGGTTTTTCTAATACATATGCTTACGAAAATGTGTTTTATAAGTTGTTAACATTATCTCAGCTATGTGGGCTATCCCACTGGATACATGAAAGATTCATTCGTGTAAACTTGTTATAATAGATTTCGTACTCATGTGAACTATTCCACTGGGTGTTGTACGTGCTATCTATTCACCTTATGTTTGTGCCTACCACATCCATGTGGAATACTTCGCAAGAAGCTATGCATGTCGTGTTGTGTTGTGTGTCTCTAGTAGAGTTGGGACTGTTCTGTTTCAACCTGAGACTCACTTCCACCATCTCCCTCTGCACTGAAATAACTTTGACACAAGTAACACCAAAGCGCTCACCAAGAATGTGAATCTCATTGTTCAAAGAAAAAGAATACCACTCTCATGTGCTCACAAGTAATAACTAAGGAATATCTTTAAGATAATGGAAACTGGGCTATCATATCGGATGGGACTCCTACACTCAACAATGTGAGGCCTATTTGGGACTTCATATAGGCGAGATACCCAAAATGTTGGCAAGTCCAGCACCATCAACATTTTTGGTGCTAGAAGGAGGGCTAGATGACAAGCTGAGTCCTTGTGATCTATTTTGAATCTCCACATTATTATCATGACTAGACACAAAATTTCTCTTCCAGAGTGTATGCCTTTGGAAACGACTTTGAAATATCGGAAGATCTTTGGAATAACTTGTCAGGTAAAACATACAACGGTGTAGGCCAAGTAGCCTTGGTTATGTTAGGATATTCCGACACGTAGGAATAGTTAACTATAACTTGTTCTAGTATAGAGTTAGGTAAAGTGTGTTTCTTTAACATGTACATTTGTAACTTACTATCCGACGGTCACGATATGTAGTGATCCAATGGTTCCTTCTCTCCTCGGCATTACCGACACTTCATCCATGGCTTGACACCCGATTGGTCCATGAATTGTATTTAAAGCGCATGGAGGGTCATTTGTAGGTTCAACGTGCATGAGAGAAGCTTATGTAAATTTTCATTCTTTTATTAATAAATTGCCTGTAGTAGCCACATTGGCACAGGACGTGGACTGTTTCCCTCTCTAAGGGTTTTAACCACGTCAAAATACTGGTGTATTGATCTGTGAT
>APFE031730434.1:18676-84235 GCA_000404065.3 Pinus taeda | reverse complement strand
AATAATTCTCCCTCAATGACTCTTTATCCTAATCTATTTATTCTCATTCCCATCACTCCTAATCATTTTTCTTTGGATTCTTTGTCCCTAATGATGGGTGGAGTGTCCACCAAAAACTTCAGAAATTTCTTTTTCTTACACACAATGGACATTGAGAAGTAATATCCAACATGAATAATTATGGAAACCTACATTTACGTAAACAACCTTTCTCAAATTCAATCTAGAACATAAGTAGATATCATAAACTTATAATAAATCAATTCTATTTGACACTAGGTATTCGTTTGCACTCACAATTCCTTAAACTAAAAGAAAATTACATTCTTACACAATGAATTACGTGGGGGTTAGGTGGGAGGGGAGAGGGGGATAGGGAGGGTGATGTCCATATATTAAATTATGAAAACAACAATAAATTATAATATCATATTCTCATTACTAGCACCTTAATATCATATTCTCATTACTAGCAACTTGATCACCAAACTATGGTTTTCTCTAGCCTAAATCAGTTATGAACTTGTTTATAAAGAAAAATGACATTTTTTCAACAACAAAAATTCTCCTCGATAAAAAGTCCTAATTAAAATTCAGACTATTTAATATAAAAAACACTTTTAAACTTTGATATAATAAATATTAGTGAAATTATCAATTACACCACAAACTATTACCCATTGTTTAAAGTTTTCTAAAATAAAATAATTAAAAAATCCTAATCTAATATACAAAATTCAAGGTAACCTAATAATAATAATAATAATAACATAATACCAAATATATCATTATTTTAAAAAAATAAACAAAACAAAAATATAATTAATTACAGCCAAAAGGATGAAATAAACAAATGAATCCTCTTATCACTACAATATCAAAAAATATAACAATACCAGCACAAAGGCATAAATAAACAAATGAAATACCATCCTCTGCTGATACTACATATATCAAAATTAAGATATATATATAAATTATTTCTATAAAAGGAAATTTGTTTGATTAGTTGGAAAAAAATCTCACATCATTCCAAAAGGCAACAATAGTAAAAAAAATCTACACACTACAACCTCAAACTAATGTTAGCTTCGCAAATGCCATAGAAAAGTTCACAAAAGTTTACAAGTGAAAGGCCTCTTCCTCTTGATGAAACTAACCTTTGTCAAAGGTCTCTTCATCTTAGGTGAACTAACATTGGCAAGGTTTATGGTATAATTTATTTATTTTTTATTATGTAGACATGTTATAAGTTTTTTTTTTAATTATTATAAATTTTTTTTGACAATTAAAGTTGGTATAATGAGAGGTTGGATATAGAGATTGTATATTCTTTTACTTGGTTCTAATTTTATAGGATATTTTTTTGTCTTTGTAAAAACAAATTTCTCACTTTTATAAAATCTAACTCATACTAAATATAAACCATATATATATGATTTATAGATTATAAATATTCCTTAAAATTATAATAAAAATCATTAAAATGATTGAATATACTCTAATATTATAATAATAACACTTGAATTTAATCCTGAACCTCATCTAAATTACCACCTTTCATTTTTTTCACAAAATTGTGATTTTATTTTTTGCTCCTTTAAATCCTAATTTTGGATAATATCGCATCCTTACCCAACTTCTTTCTTTCTACATAATTATTACACTAAATCATTTTTTGCTAGTTTCTAGCAGCGCTTCACGGGATTTGTAAGGGGGCAGGGTAGGAATTTGGATTTCTCTTTACCCATCATACAATTTTTTTTTGACATTTTGGGTCCTTATGCTTCCCGTCAAGAAACGTTATATTAAAAATTTTGCCCTTCAAGAGTGATGTTCTCATAATAAATTAACCCTTCACTAATAAAGTTTTGATTAAAAAATTATCATTCAATAAATAATTATGTTGAAAATTTTCATATATTTATCGTAAGGAAAAAACCGAAATTTGAAAAAACTCAATTGTGGAGGTTTCAATAGAAAGTGTTGAACATTTGAAATTTGCTCATTTAAAGTATATAATCAGTCCAAGGTAAAACCGAAATTAGAAAAAACTCAATTGTGGAGGTTTCAATAAAAAGTGTTGAACATTTGAAATTTGCTCATTTAAAGTATATAATCAGTCCAAGGAAAAACGCTTGATGGTTTTCCATTTCATATATTTAAATTATCATTTAAAGCCAACAATTTACAATCAAACCCTAGCCGCAAATTTCAGAAGTATGAAACAACGAACTATTGAAAAAAATATGACCACGAGATAAATATATAAGACATTAAGTTAAAAATTATGTATCTATATAACTCCCCAAAAGCCCTTATCCACAGTCCAAAGTTGATAGCATCGTGTTTATGACGGAATTTTTCATTTACCCACAAAAACTATAGTAAAACAAGCGTAGCCGTAACTTTCTAGCCCACGTTAAAACCCTAAAAGATCCTAATGCACTAAAATGGCACTGTCCCTCAAGTAATGAGGCCTGTAGTGTAGTCTGAAAAAACAATCTTCAGGATCAACGTGAAATAGTACCGACCTGAAAATCAAATGCATCAACTGATGTAAGACAATGTTTTCATTTTGAATCTCCCTTGAAACACGAATAGTAATACAACAACCTGAAATACCTGCAAACCAGAGACGCACTGGATTAGACACGGAAATCAAATCGGAAGGAAAAAATTAGCAGTAAAATCGTGAGCAGAGAGTAAATTATCTGATAGAGGTTATCGAGCAATGGAATGCACAAGATACCTGACAGAGCCAGATGTTATTAGGGTTTCCTTAGATCAAATAAAACCTCGATAGTTCATCGTTATACCTTAATAAGTTACCTCGCGAAGTGACCCAACGTGTCCTTTTGTTGCAGAGCTTCCAACCATCAGCGGTTTGACCTGCTACTTGGAATGAGAGGGATGAATCTGGCAAAAGAGATTGAGTCCAGTTCTATTCCACGATACCTGTGAGGCTTGTAGACGTGGTTCTGGAGAGATCTCGTAATTTCGCACTTCCCTTGTCTCTTATGCGAAGAGCTCTTCAAGCGAAAGTCGATGAGTGAAATGAGCTCTTCCTTCACTCATATATATACGTTTCCTTCCTCATGTTAAGCGCCCAAGGGGGTTGCTTATTCATGGCCGACCTCCCTTTATTACATGTAAAGCCCACGTATATCATACATGCGACAATAAACCCAATAAACTTAATTTATTTAAATATAAACAACATAAATTTAATTTATTTAAATAAAAACAAATATTATAGTATAAATTCCAAAATATTACGGTACTTAATTATTAATCACTCAATATAATATATTACTGCTATCAAATATATACCTATAACTTTAAATAACATACACCTATAACTTTAAATAACATGAAATTAATTTATTTCAATAAAAACAAATATTAGAGAATTCCAAATATTAATGCACTTCTTTATAAGACTGTTGTTTGAGAGGGTAGTAATGACGTTTTTGCAAAAAAGTGAACAGTAAAAAATAGGTTTTAGAACTTTGAAAGCCCATCACAAAAAACGGCTTTTTAAAATTTTTAAACGTGAAATACGGTCAAAATGCCTTGTGACGGGCATTTTGCCCGTCAAATTCCAACCCTGTATGGGGGTATTTCTTCTAAAGACATGATTGCATCTTTTAAAAGATCATAAATGGTAGCGAGATTTTCGAAAAGGGTATACACAAATATGACTTTTAATTCGTCGCCGAAGGGATGCCATTGGAATTATTTGACATTCGTACTAGGGTTGCCTTGGTTTGAAAAAACTATTATGATTATTTCATTATATTCTCTCAAATGACACTTGATAACTTTTCCATATCTACCTCAATCCATGTGAAGATCAATGTTAGGTGTGGCTCGAACAACGCATAGATTTAGAAAGGAACAACTTGTGAAATGCAAAGATGGATTCCAAGCAATTCTCAATGTAAACTTGTGTGCATTGGTAATGTTACCACATTATATGTATTGTATGTGCCTAATAGTTCTAATAAAGCAACATGAATGACCTTTACATCACGAGTCAACATTGCTACCACTAGAGACATCGATAGATACTAGAGACACAATGGATACAAGGTAGGGATACTAGGGATAGTTTGAGTAGAAAGATGAGGACTATTATTTTCATGTTGATTATATGTGAGGGTACATGAATTTTAGTCGTCTTCCTTATGCATATAGATGTAAAAATCAATCACGAAAATAAATCATCTTTTTTTAATAAATTTGTTGTATGCTTTTCTTGCTACTTATAAGCTTAAAAAAAATTACTTGAACTTTTTTTTGGATTAGATTACACTTCATAGCATACTCTTGAGACATATCCAATTGTGCCAATGACTTGACTTTAGTGTTGATGTGAGTTACGTTCTCTTTATATAACTTAGTGAATCCAATATATGTTTTCTTAGGTTTCAAAGAGTGGTTTAACAAAATGTTATTGGCTTATATATTTCAATAAATTATCTACGTCCTCTTAAGCTTAATCTAATTCTAGATTTAGGTCGTTTGAAGCCCAATGTCTAGACGTACAATTTTCTCATTCTTTTCGTGCAACTTCAATTAGCTCAAGTCTTTTTAACACCTTCAATCATGTGGCACTACCTTGTGGTTTGGCCAAACAATACATATTACAATTAGAATACTACTCTTTCACCTAAGGTATTCCCATGACTTCACCTTAGGATACAAAACATAGATGCCTAGTCAAGTCTAAGACACTTATTTCATCCAATAGTCAATACATAGGCATATGTCCAACCTCACCTCAAAACATCCCAACAATACAACACTTAGGGGTGAAAGCATGGAGCTGGGTTACACTTTTTGGTGAAGGAGGGTGTGTTTGCGTGGAAAAAAACAATGGATCAATGGAGCCATTTAAGTGCTCGATCGAGGGTCAAAAACTAACCCTTAATCGAGCTACAACACTTGATCAAGCTATAGTGCTCAATATAACTTTAGTGTTCGATTGAGCTTTAGGGCTCGATCGAGCTTTCGGGCTCAATCGAGCCCTTTTTCTTAATATATATTGCTCCCGCAGTTTATGCACGCCATTTGCACAAACCGCAGGAGCTCGTCTAAGAGTTTAAGAGTAGCTTGACTGAGGTTATTGGAGCTCGATTGAGCAATGGAGCATTCAAATTAGTCTAGCCAACCACCTCGCTAACATCGTAGAGGCTCAAACAAACATAGGTACTCTGTCCTTTGTCTTTCTTATTTTAGTTTTTTCGAAAATGTAACAAATTAATTAAAAAAAAATACAACCATGTATAAAAACAATGGAAAACAATTAATTAAAAAAAAACCATACAAAGACTATGAAAACCACAAAAAACCCCTTGAAAAAAGCTTACAAAATCACAAAACTAGTCAAGAAAACCATAAAAAAACCCTTCAAAACAACTTAGAAAACCACAAAACCAACCTAAAAAACTATTAAGAAAACCCTTCAAAACAACCTATAAAACAATTTGAAACCACAAAACAAACTATAGTTAAGGTTTTATATTTGTTTTTTACTTGTAATATTTTGTGTATTAAATGCATATTTTCCAATTTTGAATGGTAATTTAGACATTTTTTTTTCTAATTATTTTAGGTTTTAAAATTTTTCTTTAGGAATTTTGTGAAAAAAAATTCAATTTTTATTTTTATTTTTTGTTATTTAAAATGCATTTTAAATTTCTAGCAAATTTGACCAAAAATATACCCAAAAAAAAAAAAACTCCAAAACAAAAACAATGAAAGTATAACCAATAAATAAGTAAATTATGAGTTTGAGATTGACTTGATAAATATAATTGCTTATAGTGAGCTTTTATTTATAAAACAATAAATTATACGTTATTTTATTATTTTAAATTTAAAATAGTTTATATATTAAATATTTTTTAATAATAAAACTAATATTGTCTATATATATAATATATAACATTTTACGTACATTATATATAACTATATACATAGCATATAAGATAAATATAACTATAATTATTTCATAACTTATGTAGTTATATAATTATTTAAATATAAAAATATATAGTAACTAGATTATAAGGTTATAACATATTATATGTTAGTATATATATATATATATATATATATATATATATATATATATATATATATTATAATAACATAATATGATTATAATTATAACATTTAACATAGCATAATTATTTAAAACACATACACACATATATATAAGTTTATGTGTGCATCATTGATAGATACATTAAATCCATCATGAAAAATGTATTTGGTCTAGTGAATAAAAGTATTTAGACTCAAGTTTCTAATTTTTACCATAGTGTTTCATTATGTAGTGTGTTGTATAAGAAACATTGTCTTCATGTGCTTGCACCTAGTACATGTCATGTCTCAAAGTCAAACATTAACAAGGTAAAGTCTATTGAAATATTTAGTTAGCATGAAATTTTATTAGTTTTGTAAATAGATTTATGTCAATTTTTTACATATATACTTACATATATATGTGCTATGAATAAATGCATTATTTAGAAATGATAAAATTTGTGAGAGTATATTTGATCACTTATTTCGATTGTGTTTACATGGGACTCAACGTACTTTGGTTGATAAATTATAAAAAAATGGACTCTAAAGTTTAGGATTCAGTCTAAATTATCCTTCTTCAGTTTAGAAATGGATTTTTTGTCAACATTTTTTTCTTGGATTAGTTTTTATGTATTATATGTATTATATGTAATATGTTGTAGCATCCCATACATGCAACCCAACTGCACGACTTCATAGTGTGAGGGGTTTTGTTATACTTGGTCGGGCTCATGATAGATCACATAGCCCATCGAGAGTTCATGTTCCCATCGTAGAGCCTACCCCTGATGTCATTCAAAGTGTCAAAGATAGTGTTTATGTCTCTATTGATGACCATGCTACATTCAATGGACCTTCTTCACCCATTTCAGGTACACCTCGTGCATTTTTAAATCTTCTTTAAACTTTATGTGTTTATGTCTTGAAATTGTCTTTAATTTTTAAATTGTCTTCAACTAATGTGCTTAAATTTAATGTATATGTTATTATTGCTCTAGTTTATCAATTATATATGTCAAGTTATGTTTATGATCTACAAGTCCTTAACAGGCAGAAGCTGAGGATTAGAGTGCAACATCGATCCCTCTGTGGGATGATGTTATAGCTCAAATCACATTAGAGGATGCTACAGACCATCATACACAGATCACAGAAGAGATAGAGAAGATCCCTACCAATTCACCGACTCGTTTTGCATTTTCTTTGATGTTGGATATCATGACTAGGTTGATCAAGACTTACGAGAGGTTTGGCCCACATAACCACATAATAGAGTTCATACATAGGGTCAGGAGGTATGAGGTTAGAGGAATTGAATCTTGGGTGGTGGTGAAAGAGGCCACCAAGGACATTGATGTTCATGGGGAATTGTTCGACATCCTTCTGAATCTCATTGCTAGACATAAAGATCTAATCCCACTAAAATATTTTAGTAATGTTCATGAAACCCCTTTCATGTATGATAGATTCATTGGATCTTGGGGCAAGTTCCCCAGCCATGACTATGTCGTCGTTATATTTTGCTATGCATTTATATGCAACATTTGTGTTACATATGAGGCCACATTACACTGATACGAGATCTCATTTTTATGGTATCAACATGGGACGTACCTATAAGCTTGAGGGGGTTCATAGGGACCGTGGGCATGTACCTCCACCTCTGAGATTCTTGCCACTACTATCTCGTACATTGGTATTACTAACAGAGCTAGAGGAGTTGTTGCAACTCGGTGGTGAGACGTGGGAGACTATTGTAGATAGCATGTGGGTCTCATTAGCTAGTGTGCATGTTGCATTATATGGAGAGATTAGGAGACCACGACCACTTCCTTGCGATCCACTAGTGCCCTTATATGATGATGCATTTCTCGCAAGTTTACCCTTTGACTAGATTTTGATGCATACACATATGTATCATGATGCCATTGATGATACTTGGATGGTGCATGGCCTGCATGACACAGACCAGGTACACACACACAAACACACACAGATATATATGAAACTTTTGAGTATTATTGTAAAATTATGCATAATTTTTTATATTAAAATTTCTAGTTTGTATTAGATTGCATTTATATTGATAAGTTCATGATAACATGTAGACACATCCTAGCTACATGGATGAGTTTATGAGGTCATCTGAGGGGGAAGTTGATCAGCCAAGGCATATTTGACCAAAGCATGTTTCCATGGATTTTTCTCCACCTCAACCTCCACCTTATATCTTCACTAATGTGGAGGGGAGTCAGTATGTACAACCACATGGACCAACAAATGAGGCAAACTTTTTTATTCCTAACATTTCAACATTTATTTTTTTATGTTACATAAATATGCTAATTAATATGTAGACTAATTATAATGTGTCCTTTCCATTGTGTACATAGGCCCATATGCAGAGTTTCATTGATGCCACTTTTACGTGGAGACATGAGTGGGATGTTGGGTTTAGAGGCACTGATGCAGGAGCATCTAGGCCTAGCTAGCAATGTGATGGAGTGGTCACATGTTGTGTCTAATGCAAGTTTGGAGAAAGACTTGGTTGTTTAATTCATATTAATTTCAAAACAAATGTAAGTAGTTAATTATTGCCTAATTCTAAACTAAATTGGGAATAAATGGCAAAGTGATCCTCCTTGTGTGGAGATCAAGCCAAGCAGTTAGAATGATTAGTTAGAGTAGGATTTGATTTCTTAAAATATAGTGAATTCCTTCATTTGTGGAAGTAAATTGTTAGATCGAGCATATATGTGGTTCCTTTCTAATCTGAAAGGGGATATGAGATAGAGAGGAGAAGGTCGAGAGTATTGTAAGCCTACGGGCAACATAGGAGAAAGATACCATTAATTAGAAGAATCAAGCTAGAGAAGGACAGAGAGCCTCAAAATGTATTTTTGTATTTATGTTTGTATATAGAGAATTGATTTTGAGTGTGGGTCTGTCTATTTATGTCATCTTTGAGTTTTGTTGTATTTATATGTTTAGACAGTTGAAATTCCATTTGCAGGCCTATCAATTAACCATCGATCACTATAGGATTGATGGTGATCTAACGGTTAGTTGAATGACTGTTACAGGTGAATGTTGTGTTTAAAAACTCGAGTTGGGTACGAGAATTAATTTTAACGCAAAAACCCATCCATAGTGAATGAAACAAGGTTAAAGAAGAAAAGGTAGAAATGATGCACAGGAACTGTTGGATTTCATAGATCAACAGTTCAGATCAAATAGAGGCAGGGTATTGATATATCACATCAGTGGAGTCTTTTTACAGAGTTGTGGTCTCACAAGAGAAAAACCCATTTTACACTAAAAATGAGCGGAAAACGTAGTCGGATTTGGAATCTAGAATTGAACCATTTATAAATGAAGAACTGTACCCTTATCGGGTCCGAAATGCATATTGGGTCGGCGCATTGAACTGATCAAAATGGGCCTTTGTAATAGAGTGATAGCGATATGCGATTGAATCGCAACCGTCCAATCAGAAGTTAGATCGATGGTGTGGATCTAATCGCAATTTTCAATAGGGGAATTGAAGAGATAGCGGTAAATGTGATGATGATGGCCGATGAGCGATATGGCGATATTTCTGATAAACTGATCGATGATCGAAGATCAGGACGATTGGAGGTCTGAGAAGTAAAGCTTAAAGAGGTGGACTCGATGATCTATAGATTCGGGCTCATAAGATTTGAAGTCCAGTGTTAAGGATTTTGACGCTTGTTCCTATGTTTTCTAATGTATTACCATGTTATTCAATATATGTGTTACAAGGGACTTTTAATGTAAAAACACTATATGAATGCTCCTAATGGTGTAAGAGCTTTTGATAAGTATAAGTGGCCCGGTTATTAAAGGAAAAGCTAATATGTTATATGGTCTCATCTTAAAGACTAAAACCCATATTAACGCTTCTAATATATATATATATATTGTTGGCGTTATGATTCTAGTATGGCTCTATGATATAGGTGTTGTACTTGATGGCAACTCACTCAAGTGGCAATGGTCTGTTTAGGCTCTCAAAATGATGGAAATTAAGAGGCTCGCAGGTGAATGGTTCAAAAGGTATGGACCCGCAGGTTACCCATACAGGAGGTGCGGTCATATCCGCAGGTTACCCGTTCAGAAGGTGCGGACCCCAGTGCACACACTTTAAGGCAGTAAAGCGCGCTCTCGTGGGGTTTCTTATGTTTGGCTCATGGTATTTAGCCCACCATTCTTGATTCTATGATTTTGGCCCGTGGTATTGCTTTATATTATTATTATTATTATTATTGAGCCCCATGTTTTTAGGCCCCTTGTATTGGTTATCTATGGTATTGATCCATGATTTTAGGAAGAGCTTGCATATATAAAGCAAAGGAGATCTCTTGGCAAAGTATCTTTCACAAGTTGAATATCTTAAGATTAGAAATATCGGGCTATTGTTCTAGTGAAGTTAAAAGCGAATCTATGAAGGATAACCTCTCGAGTGCATGATCAGATCTGAGCATCTGACTATCGGTGGCACACTGGGGGACTGCCATTTCGGCCCTAATTAGAAGTACGCAGGTGAT
Organism: Pinus taeda; assembly: GCA_000404065.3. NCBI lineage: Eukaryota > Viridiplantae > Streptophyta > Pinopsida > Pinales > Pinaceae > Pinus > Pinus taeda. The sequence goes on along the minus strand of APFE031730434.1, from coordinate 73,568 downwards.
TAACGGTGCAAGTGCGTGGATATGCAGAGCAGAAGAAGGCGAAGTGCGTGGGTACGCAGAGCAAGAGAAGGCGAAGTGCGTGGGTATGCAGAGCAGAAGAAGGCGCAGTGCGTGGGTACGCAGCGCGACAGAGGTTCAGGTGCGTAAGCATAGGGAAAGTACGTGGCGCTTTAGAAGCCGCAGGTGCGTTGGTGAGCGGCGCGATAGCATCTGTGGGTGCGTGGCTACAGTAGCAGTACGCGGCGCGATAGTATCTGTGGGTGCGAGTCTGCAGTAACAGTATGTAGCGTGACTGAAGAGACAGTGCGTGGGTACACGTTGTGGTAGAAGGGTCTCTGCAGGTATACGTAGGGAAGCAGAAGGAGAACCGCGTATGCACATAGACCAGAGAAAAGAAAACTGCGTATCTGTCTTAAGATATTTTGTTGAATGAATTTTTCCTATTGATAAGGTGTTCTGGGTTTAGTTTGTTGTTACTGCTGATCTGGTTACTGCAGTTGACTAAGTGATTTACTTGTACTTGATGATCTCTTGATGTTTATGGATCCAGTTTGAAAATTTATGAAAAGTGATCCTTGAGAGAAAATAATTAGGGGGTTGTAGCTCCCTTCCAAGAGAGACTGGAAAACGAGAGAGATTTGTAGCTCTCTGCAGGATTGCAGCCTGCGTATTGGTAAAGGACTGCACTAGTACAAAACCTTTGTAAAAGAAGTTTCTAATTTGAAAGAAGATAGAGACATATTGCAGCAGGTGGTTTTCACCCACATTAGGTTTCCACCTTACATCTGGTGTTCTTTGGTGTGACTATCTGTTTCCTTTGTTCATGCTCATTCTTTTATGGTACTGACATGCAAAAATAATTCAAAGTGTAGTTAAGGAAGATTTATTAAAAGAACTTGATAATACTGATTCACCCCCCCTCTCAGTATTATTTCCAACAATTGGTATCAGAGCAGGTCCTTCTGAAGGAGCTTGACCGCTTGAAGGAAGATCCATCATCATGGAGAAACTATGAGAGGGAAGCATCGATCAGGCCACCGATTTTTGATGGGACAAACTTCGTATATTGGAAGGTAAGAGTTACTGCCTATCTTCAATCTTTGGGTACTGAAGTTTGGGACATCATAGAAACAGGGTATACTTTTCCATCAGCTACTCCTATAGATCCGGCAGAGAAAAAGAAATATGAAAAAAATGCAAGGCAGTCAATACTCTTCTAGGATGCCTATCTCAATCATAATTTGTGAAAGTTATGTAGTATAAATCCGCAAAAGAAATATGGGACAAGATCATTCTGAGCTATGAAGAGATGATCAGGTAAAACATGAAAAACTTCAAACACTCAGGATTTAGTATGAAAATCTCAAGATGTCTAATGATGAAAGTGTGGCTAACTATTTTCTTCATGTAGATGAGATTGCTAATTGTATGAAAATTTTGGGTGAAGAAATAAAAGAAGTTGTTGTGGTTGAAAAAGTTCTGAGATCTTTGTCACCTAGGTTTGAATCTAAATTTTCTGCTATAAAAGAAAAGGAACATCTCCAACATCTTAAAATGTCACAACTGCATGGAATTCTAACTGCTTATGAAATGAGGAAAGGAGGTCCTTCTGACAGGAGAGAAGCTGCCTTCAAGACTTCAGGCAAAGGAGAGTACTATGAATCAGGAGAACAAGAAGAATCAAATTTTGTCAGAAATCTTCAACGAGGTACTCGACGGTTCAGAGGTAAGTTGCCCTTCAAATGCTTTGCTTGTGGAAGAGTAGGTCACTATGCAGACAAATGTCCTCATAAGGATAAGATCGACAAGGGAAAGGAACCTATTAGATGGAACAAGAAACATAATGCAAATAAGAAGAGCTACTACACTCATGAAGACAATGACGGTCTATCAAATGGTGATGAAGATGAATGAGATAATGACTACAAACTTTTGATGGCATTTGAAGATGATGATTACATGGATGCTATAGATGTGGATAGTTTTTGTGAAGAAATTTCTAGACTCAAGACATGTATAGAAGAAAAGAATATGATCATTGATACTCTACAATTTCAAATTGATGAAAAGGAAAAATATCTTCAAAAGTTAGAAGGTGAAATTGTTGGCTTTAGAAAAGAGATCGAGAAAAAAAAGGCTATTAATCTTAAGTTTGTCAAAGGATCCGAAACTCTGGATGAGATCATCAATGTTCAGCGTTCTCCACTAAACAAGACAGGTCTGGGGTATAATGGAGAAACCTCTCAAGTATCCACCTCAAAGAGTTATCTTGATGCAACAATGAGGAATGAGCAAAAGCTCAATGGAGATCACCAGGTAAAGTAGGGACGAATTAAATCAAGAGCAAACAAAGACTATCAGGTGAACCAGGGGCAATCCGTCTTAAGGGTGAACAAAAGCTACAGCCAGCCACAGGTAAAATCTTCTCAATTTGCTTCAAGAATGGATATCAATAGAAATTACAATCATGTGTCCAGTAGATTTGATAACTGCAGAAGTTTCTTCAATGGACAGTGTTTCTCTTGTCATAACTTTGGTCACAAAGCAGCTCAATGTGTTGCATATAAAACAATCATGACTAGAGAAGCTCAAAAACAAACAAGTATGACTGGGATTACAAAAAGGACCTATAACAATTTTTCGGCTCTTGAAAATGAAGTTGAATGTTCTATTTGCAATAACTTTGGTCATGAAGATTTTGAATGTAGGAGCAGGTTTCAGTAGACAAAGGAACAACCCTCAAACACCAAAACATGGAGAATAAAGGAACCGCAAACAGAAAGATGTGGGATAGCCTGTTATGCAGAGGGACAGGAAAATCTATGGTACATCGACAGTGGATGCTCAAAGCATATGACAGGTGATAAAGAAAAACTTGAATCATATTCTGCTTTAGAAAAGAGGAAGAAAGTTTCTTTTGGAAATGATACTCCCGTAGCTATAAAAGGAAAAGGCACTGCTCAGTTAAAAGAAAAGGTCAAAGCTGGAAATGTTTTGTATGTTGATGGATTGAAGCATAATCTTCTGAGTGTCAGCCAGATGTGTGATCAAGGAACCGAGGTAATATTTATATCAAATGGATGTCGTGTTCATGATCTTGATATAGGTGAAACACTGATCAAAGGTAGAAGAACTCCAAATAATCTATACATATTTGAAGAAGGACAACAACAATGCTATTTAAGCAAGGATGATGAACACTGGTTATGGCACTGGAGGTTGGGGCATCTAAGATTTTCACAAATAAGGAAAGCATGCAAATACCAGGCAGTTCGTGGTCTTCCAAATATCAAAATTCCAGACAACACCATATGCAAATCATGTCACTTTGGAAAGAAAACCAGAACTAACTTTCCAGAAAAGGAAGGATTAGCTAGCATGCCTCTTGAGCTAGTCCATACAGATGTATGTGGTCCTTTTAGGAAAAGGACACCTCGAGGAGAAGAATACTTGATATTATTCATTGAATATTTCTCCAGGTTTGGTTGGTTAGGACTTATGAAACACAAAGATGAAGCATTCGAAAAATTCAAATCCTTCAAAGCCTTGGTTGAAAATGAATCAGGTTACAAAATTAAGTGCCTCAGGTCCAACAGAGGTGGAGAGTTTACCTCAAATGAATTTTTTGATTTCTGTGAAGAACATGGGATAAGAAGGGAATTCTCTACAGCTAGAACTCCTCAGCAAAATGGAGTGGTGGAAAGGATGAACAGAACAGTCCAACAAATGGCTCGTGCTATGCTTGATGATTCTGGAACCCCCGCAACTTTCTGGGGTGAAGCTGCATATGTTGCGGTTGTTATTCTCAACAAAACAAATGTTCGAGTGAACATCACTCAAACTCCTCACGAGCTCTGGTATGGTGAGACTCCTTCGGTAAAGCATTTCAAAATTTTTGGGAGCAAATGCTATATTAAAAATACTGATGAGCAACTCGGCAAACTTGAATCTAGAGCAGATGAAGGCATTCTTCTTGGTTATTCTCCACACAGCAAAGAATATAAGTGCTACAATAAAAGACTTGGAAGAATCGTTGACAACATTGATGAAGTGATTGATGAAAAGGGATACATTCCTAGGCAAGTAAATCATGAAAATATCGAAGAAGATGAAGACTACCCTCAAAGACAGAATGATGAAGAAGAAGAACCTCAAGAAGCACCAGAGGAATAGACAAGGATAGAAGAAAAGACTCCATCCAGGTATGTTCAGAAGAATCATCCAGAATCTCAGATTTTGGGGCAGAAAGAAGCAGGTGTACAAACAAGAAGAACAATTGCAGAAGCTTCAAGCTATTTGGCATTACTCTCTTCCACTGAACCACAAAGTGTGAAAGAGGCATGCAAAGATGAATGTTGGGTCAAAGCAATGGATGAAGAACTTGAGCAGATCGAAAAGAACGACACTTGGGAGTTGGTTCCTAGACCAAAGGATAAGAATGTTATAAGGACAAAATGGGTCTTCAAGAACAAGTTGAATGAAAATGGTGATGTTATTAGAAACAAGGCCATACTGGTTTGTAAAGGGTATGTTCAACAAAAAGGAATAGACTTTGAAGAAACCTTTTCTCCTATTGCTAGACTTGAGGCCATCCGAATGTTCCTTGCTCTCTCAATTTTTCAAAAGTTCAAAGTTTTTCAAATGGACGTGAAATCTGCCTTTCTGAATGGGGACTTAGAAGAAGAAGTGTACATTGAGCAACCAGATGGTTTCATCCTTGGGAATGATCCAAAACTTGTATGGAGACTAAAAAAGGCTCTCTATGGTCTTAAATAGGCTCCAAGGGCTTGGTACTATCGGTTGGACAGGTATCTTCATCAACAAGGTTTTTCAAAAGGATCAGCAGATAGTAATCTTTATATAAAAATTGAAAATGACAAATTGCTAATACTTGTTGTGTATGTAGATGACATTATCTTTGGCATCAATGAAGAAGCTATGAGTCAAAGCTTTTCCTTGGTGATGCAAAAAGAATTCGAAATGTCTTTGCTTGGAGAACTGACATGCTTTCTTGGATTGCAAATCAAGCAAAATGAAGGTGGGATCTTCTTGTCTCAAACCAAGTATCTCAAGCATATTTTAAAGAAATATGGCATGGAAGATGCAAAACCAGTATGTACCCCCATGGTCACAGGATGCAGCCTCAGTGCAAATGATGAATCAACAGCAGTACATCAACAAACCTACAGGTCTATGATTGGAAGTCTACTTTACATAACAGGTACTCGACCAGACATCATGCATGCAGTGGGAATAGTTGGAAGATTTCAGGCAAATCCAAAGGAAACTCATCTTCAGGCCGTGAAGAGAATCTTTAAGTACCTTCAAGGAACTCAAAACTATGGCTTATGGTATCCTAGATATACAGATATCACACTTCATGCTTATACAGATGCAGATTGGGCTGGAAGCGTGGATGATAGGAAGAGTACAAGTGGTGGTGCATTCTTTATGGGTTCCATATTAGTATCTTGGTTCAGTAAGAAACAGAGTTCAATTGCTTTATCTACAACTGAAGCAGAATATTTGGCTGTTGCATCTTGCTGCACTCAACTCCTTTGGATGATGCAGACCTTGCAGGACTTTCAAATCACTCTTACAACACCTATCTCCATCTTATGTGATAATACAAGTGCAATCAGCATTTCAAAGAACCCAGTCATGCATTCAAAGACCAAGCACATACCGATCAAGTATCACTTTCTCAGGGAACAAGTGATTGAACAAAAGGTCAAGTTGGAGTATGTTCCTTCTAAGGAACAAGTTGCTGATATTCTCACCAAACCATTGCCCAGGGAGACCTTTGAATATCTCAGACAAAAGCTTGGGGTAGTTGATGCATCATTTTGTTGTTGAATCTCATATGTTGGTTTTACATAAGGTTTATATGTGGTATACGTGTACATTTGCTGGTTTGGTTGTAGATCGATGGCACAGGTTCAGGGGGAGCACATATAATGCATTGTTGGCATTATGGTAGCACAGAAGGAGAACATGGATGCTGATATGAACATGGCTGCAATATGTCTCTATCTCTTTCATGGTCATGGTGGATTATGGATCTGGTCAAGGGGAGCATTATCAGCAGAGCAAAGACTTCAACATGTTCTCAGGGAGAGCATAACCCTTTGCCCTTGATGTCAAAGGGGGAGAATGACATTAAGGATCTTGAGGTTGCCATCAAGTCCAAAGGGGGAGATTGTTGGCATTATGATTCTGGTTTGGCTCTATGGTACAGGTGTTGTACTTGATGGCAACTCACTCATGTGGCAGATCTCAGTTCAGGCACTCAAAATCATGGAAATTAAGGTACCCGCAGGTAATCCTAGAAGAAGTTGCGGACCCGCAGGTACACCTACCAAGGAGTGCATGCATGCACGCAGGTGATACGTTCAGAAGGTGCGGACCCCAGCTTCACTCTCTCCAATGCATAAAGCACGTGCACGTGGGAATCTTCATGAATGGTTCATGGTATTAGTCCGACAATTTTTTATCAAATGGTTTTGGTCCGTGGTATTGCATCCAAAAAGTATTGATCCAAGGTATTGGGTTCATGGTATTATGTTAGTATGGTTTTGGACCATGGTATTGTGAAAGGCTTGCCTATAAAAAGGAAAGGAGATCACTTGGCTAGACACTTGTGAAATTCGAATATCTTAAGATCTGAAAATTTTGGTGATTGGGCTTAAAAGCTAGATCAAAGAGATAACTTAAGGCAAATCTATTGACATGTCATGATCTCTCGGGCACATGAACAGATCTGTGGATCTCATTGACTGTGGCACATTGGAGGACTATAAATTTGGCCCTAATCAGAAGTCCGCACGTGATCCAAAGGCGCAGTGCGGGGGTACGCAGAGTGGCCAAAGGCGCAGTGCGGGGGTACGTAGAGCTACCAAAGGTGCAGTGTGGGGTACGCAGAGCAGGAGAAAGCACAGTGCGGGGCACACGAAACGTAGAAAAAGGTGCAGTGCGGGGTACGCACGAAAGAAGGAGGCACAGTGCGGAGGTATGCGTTAGTCAGAAAGTAAAGGTGCGGATCTGAAGAAAAGTATGCAGAGCAGAAGAACGACCAGTGCGGATCTGTGCAGTTTAGACTTAGAAGAGTTGCGGATATTCGCAGGCCCCTCTTAGTGAAGTTTCCGACTTATCTTGAAACATTTGTTGACTGTCTTTTATCTATTGCAGTAGTGTTCTGGGTTTAGATTTTTGGTATTACTTTTCTGTTTACAACATTCTGAAGAGTTGGGTGATTCATTGGTTCATTGTACAAGGAGATTGGGTGATTTACATGTAATTGATGATTATTTGATGTTCATAGATCCAGTCTGAAAATTTATGAAATGTGTTCCTTAAAGAAGTAAAAGAGCTAAGGGGGTCGTAGCTCCCTTCCATGAGAGACTGGAAAATGAGAGAAGTTGTAGCTCTCTGCAGGTTGCAGCCTGCGTACTGGTAAAGGACTGCACCAGTACAAAATCATTGTAAAAGAAGTTTCTAACTGAAGGAAGATAGAGACATATTGTAGCAGGTGGTTTTCACCCACATTGGGTTTCCACCTTATATCTGGTGTTCTTTGGTGTGACTATCTGTTTTTCTTGTTTCATGCTCATTATTATATGGTACTGATATACAAGTTAATGATCAATATCTGAAGATTAAATTAAGGAAGACATATTGAAAAGAATTTGATAATAATGATTCACGCCCGCCCTCTCAGTATTATTTCCAACATACTTTTGTGTAATAAAGGCTGTGTGTAGCTTGTCACTTATGCCACAATCCATGGTAGCCAAATAGTTTAAACTTGGTTATTCCAAGTTTTCAATTTCATGTTTATAGAGATAGAGAATGAAATATGACCAAACTGTTTAATCTTGGGAGATAAGTAGATAGGTAGAGTGAATAAAAGGAGCTCAACAGTTTAATCTGATCCCTGAGATGTAATAAGGCTAGACTTAGATAGACACCTATATGTAAAAGAAAAGAAAGTGTGATAAGGGTTTTCCGGTTTAAGTGCACTGTAATAAAGAGGTAAAAATGCTAGGTTAAGTAGGTAGGGTAAGTAGATGATTGGTTGCAGAACAAAGGTGTGATGAATGGTTAAGTTTAATGCTTTAATCTTTTTTCTTTCATCACTTAGACAAAGCATGGAGCACAGTGAAGACATCATATGATGAATTCAAAGTCAAATTAATTAACTTCCTCACTCATTTTCCCCTAATTTTTACTAATTTCTCGTAAGTACTAAAGACACCTACAACAAGTTAGAGGGGCTCAAAGTATTTCTCAGACTTTTGGAGGGACCAGATCCTCGGCCCAATAATTTGAAATGCTTAAAGTACTTATGCCCCCTACATCAATATTCCCCCTTCATAAATTCATTCATCCCCTTTATAATGTTTTTCCTAAGTAAAATCCCTATTTTACTTAGGAAAATTAAAACATTCTGTATATAAAAAAAACCCTCATATTCATTTAGCCTAAGTCATAAATGTTATTGATGAAAATTCTTTTGGAAACATTTAACTTAGCGCATTTCATATCCTATAAGGTCATATGAACTTTAACTCGTATTATTATTTAACTCCCAAGAAAATAAATCACCCCTTTCCCATATCACTATTATAAATCCCAAAAAATGTGTATCCCACCCCATTGGTTTTCAAAATAACCATAATAAATTTTGATAAGTGGGATTAATTAATAGACCCACGATTAATTAGGAGCCAAACCCCCCGCCATTCTAATATAGGATTAATTAATCATCGTGATTAATTAATAACTTATCGTCCAATGACATCACCCTCGATATGATTAAGGCATTTAGTTATGGTCAGACCCCTCCAATTAACTCCCTGCCACTTTCCAACGCCGACTACCATCCGATCAGATCTCCCAGATCTAACGACTATCGCTCATATCGCACGGGCCCTTCAGTCGAATGCTAAGTGCGTTATATGGGCAGTTTTCCAAAACTCTCCGACGCAACATGTCAATCGATCAATTAAATCACGTGACCATCCTCCAAAACCACTCGCCTCCCAAAAGTGGTGCAATGAAACCCACTAACCGCCTCCCATAAACGACAAAATGTCTCGTCATTCAATTGATACCAACAGTCGCTATCGTTAACCCGCCAAAATATTGACTTATGCATAAAAACAAAAGTGTTCATTGTTTTCCCTTTTTGTCTGAGAAAATTACCTTTGCCTCCCATGCACACATAGAGTACCTCCTAGTCCAGAAATTGACTTTCAATCGTCAACCGCCAATAGTTGTTGAACTCCAAAACTGCTCCAATCTACTCTGCACATTCGCAGAGCCGTCACCATAGCCAATTGTCCCTTCGACCATATGAAAATAGGTATTTACCTTACCTTCTTCCCAAAAACCTTGTTGTGAACAAAACTTCCTCTAAATTGCTTTACAAAACCCAAAGTTTTTAGTGTAATTGAGTCACTAGCTTAGTCCCAATACTTCCTCGTACCTCTATGTCAGCGATTTATTAAAAGTCCCCATTTTCTTCCCTGAAGACACAAGAACCCGGGATGGAAACCCCAGTTGACCTAAACATTTCTCCAATCACTACTCCTCACACGGATTTGGACTATCTCCCCTTGGCCAATAACGAGTTTCAAATCAAAGACCTTACTTTTGATGACAACCCCTTGAAATTCTACTATAGGTACCAAGACAATTACCTGAACCACTCTGATAAAATAGGTCTTTGGGAATCCAACCTCCCCAAATATCACTTCCCCACTGTCCATATCTTACCAGACATTGTTCACTAATGCCATACAAATTACAACCCCAATATGAGAGTTGTAAGGTCCCCTAACCAAGAAGTTCTTTTCACCATTACAACTGAGTCCATAAATGAAATGTTTCAATTACATCCTAGCTAGAACCTCACTCCTCTTTCCATTGCAGAATTACTTGAGAAATCTACCAAGTTTTCCAATTCTAAAACCAACCAAGTCTGTCACACTTTCATGGAGAAAAAATACACGCCCAAAGAACCCCCTCCTTATATGACAAGCTTCTTTACAAATCTGGGCAAAGATATCATCACCATGATTGCTTGCATTTTGAATTTTACTACTAGTGAGTATGTAGATAAGTTGACCTTAGCCTTCATGACTATTTTTACCTCTGGTCAACCTGCTGCAGCTAAATTTGACTATGCCACATTCATTGTAGACAAGATACATGACAAGTTCACGAGATTGGAGAATGAGAGAGTCTTTAAATATTCCATAGTCTTGTATCATCTTTTTCTTTACTACCACTCTAGTAAATTCTTTTTGTCTATCCAGAAACTTGATACCAGAGGGAATCCCAGGTCTGTTGTCTTCTGGAATTCAATTTTCCACTATGCAGCTTCTTTTCCTTATTCTTATACAGATTTTATTGATCAGTTTGACCATCCTGTAACTACCATGTTGATAGGAAATCCCCCTCCTAGAATCAGTGATGATATCAAAAGAATCCTTCAATTGTCCAAGAAATATAGGATTGGTGACTGGTATTTATACCAAAACCATATCTAGATCAGAGTTTATGGGTGTGAATTGCCTCCCTACAAATTGCCAAAATATGTCCCCATGAGATTGCTTTCCCTGGAGTACTACAGGCGAATGATAAACTCTGATGAAATCCACTTCATGAAAGGAAAAATGAAAGCCCAGCTAAGGATCAAATATCACCTAGACCCATTTGTGTGCAACAACAGAAGAGTAGGGCAAGCAATAGAGGAGATCCTAGAGAGGGTGCATTTGAAAAAGAGTTTTATTTGGCTTTATGATCCTCACAGCTTTATCTATGACGAAAGACTAAAACATAAGCTGTCCCCTTACATTCATCATAGAATTCTAGAGATAGAGAAATATGCTAATCAAAATGAATGGTTGGAGGGAACACTCATAGAACAGGATAGTGAAAAGGTGGAAGTTGAAAATGTGATGAAAGATTTCGAGAAGAGACTTGACCTGGACTCTTTTGTACAGGTGCCTGCAAATTCTTCCCAAATGCCATCACCGAAGCGTAGTGCTCGCACAGCATATCCTTCTCAGAGGCAAACTCAGGAGACAAGTGCCCCTACATAAAAACAACCAGAAACAATAGAACATCCAGGGGTATCAGAGCAACCTGAGATCTTGGAAGAATCGGCTCCACCACAGCCACTACCAGGTCAAACAAACATTGGTAATCCTCCAGTGCTACAGACTCCTATAGATGAGGAAAGAAACTTAAAAAGAAAAAGGGAAGTAGCTATCCCTTCTAGCAGACCCACAGATCAACCCTTTTCTAAGAGGCAAAGGTTGAATCGTTATTCAAAGGAATAATTCATTGGAGAGACTACAAAGAGCATAAGGAGGGAAGCAACAGATAGCTTACAGACTTTCCCAACAGGTGGGACACCCTCTAGTTCACACAGGTAGGTACTAGAAAGGAAACATAGCACATAAGTAACATCTTTTAGGTCTTCTTCAGAAAATATCATAGATGTAAAGGGGAAATACGAGGAGATCAAAACAAAAAAGTGAGAAATTGAAGGCCCAAACCTATGCTCAATACTTAAAAATGGCCCCCACAAACTAGACCAGACTGATGTCAGCCTTTAACATCAAGGAGGGTAAAATGCAGATGAGTTTCCTAAAGCCCATGGTGCAGCAGCCAAAATCCTTGGTTGGTTATCCTAAAACTGATTTTGAAGTTTTAGCTAAGGACATCCACCCAATTGACCAGATTGAGCTTCATAAGCAAATGGTTGAGATGGTCTACTCAACACTGACCAGTAAAGCAACGATGGCTCATAGCTTGCAAAAATTCATTGGGAAACACTATAGCTCAATTGCAGCTGGAAAAAGCCTCATCAAATAATAGAATAAAATCATTGGAAGAATTAGTAATTGAGTTGGGTTATGACCCAAAGGTTGTTAAGGCAGCATAAAGCTTAATCAAGAAGAAAAATGAAGATATAGCTGCACTTAGAAAACAATGGAAATTGCCACCCCTCATACACCCTCAAACTGCTGAGGTTATTGAGAAAAAGAATGATGAGGAACTTATGGAGTTGGTCCCTAAGTTGAATGAGCAATTAAAGGAAACTGAGCAAGCATTACAGAAAGCATTACATTCAGGGAAAAGTGAATCAACCTCCCAGCCTCAAACTGTAGTGTCAATAGTTTCCACAACAATCCCTTCCACTATGGCAACTGTTTTAGCATCGAGCATTCCTTTGGCAATAGCCACACCAGTGGAAGCAACAGGTACAACATAGGCAGGTACATCAACACAGAGAGCACAGAGGACTTAATTAAGTCAATGGAAGAAATGAAGCTCCAAGTAATAGAGCTACAAAAGGTAAAAGAGAAATTTAGTACCTTGGAGCAAAAGTATGATCTTTCAAAGATCAATTATGCAGAGGAGAAAGAGAAAACAAAGGCATGGCTAAATAAATCAAGACAATAGAGAAGGACTTGACATTTGACAGGCCTTTAGTAGAGATCAGGAAAATACTGTGGACCAATATCATTGATTCCATCAATGATATTTGGTCATCCATTCAAATTATTTTTGAACAAATTGATTTGGTTAAGCTTGCTCTTGAGGAAATTCAGAAGACCAAAGAAGAAATGGGTGGAAAGCCTGAAGAGGCAGTCCAGTTAATAAATTTTCTAAACAGTAAAAGAAAGCAACAGTTGGAGCAACTGGACATTGAGGATAGGACTGTTACTATCCTCGAACTGAAGAAAGTTCTGATAAAAAGGAACTTAATGCAAGGCCTAGAGCGAAGATGTCAAAGTATGTAGGAAGAGATAGATGAGTTCATGAGAAAGTTTGACATCTTAAGGAGTAAAGGACTCCCAATCCCTTTAGTCATCAATGATAGGCTAATGGTTCATATAGACTACATCAACAAACTACATCAGCAAGCTGAATGTCAAGCTAGTTCATCCTCAGGAAAGGCACTACCCATAGGAAAGGTGTTGTATGATGGTTTAGAGAACCTCTTCTTCATTGAACATGAAGTAAAGCACTTATTCACAGTCCAGCCTAATTTTGTGAAATATACTAAGGCCTCTGAAATTTACAGGAAGTTGATAAGGACAAAAATACCAAAGGAAGAATGGTGGACTAACATGAAATACATCCTTTAAACTACTATGGTAACAACAAGGTAAATAGAAATATTTACCGCAATAAATTTTGGTAAAAAGGATGAAAGATGGTGAACAGGTAAAGTGTATCAAAAATAGGTGAAAGAGTATCAGTAGAGAAAAAGTAAATCAAAGTCCAACACAGAATTACTGAAGCAACAACAAGAAACAAATCCGTATAAAAGGCTCCAGCTCCTTCAACAAAAAGGGGGACAACAACAATCAATTTACTATCTGTTTCTATATTTAATACCATCTGTCTCTATATTTTTGTAAAATATATTTTGTACTCCTAGAATAAATATCATATAGTTATGAGATATTTTTTATGTTAATTTTTGTATAAATAATTATCCATTCAAAGTATTAGGGGTGGATTCTATAACATTTCTGTAACTTTATACTATCAAGAGGAGAAAGCTTTTGTACTCAAGTTTGGATTTTTACTGCAAAAGGAATAAAAGTTGAGGACATTACATCATATTCATGTGTAGTCTAATTGCAAATAATTATTCTATCCTTGTGATTTATGTGTTTTCTACATGTTTCAATGTTTCATGCATCTTAAAACTAAATGGTAAAATAGTCAAACTATATCAGAATTAACTTTATTTCTCTCTGCTATCAACAGTCTACCATTTATATGTTTTCTTCTAAGCTATTTTAGTAAAGGAAATTCTTAATTTCTCCTCTATCCCTGTAGTTTTCTCTGATAAGTCCGTGGTATAGGATTCTTAATTGCCTTATGCTAGTTGACCTATCTTCCTTTCTTCTTTCTAATCCTAACTTTAGGATTCTTAATTTCCCTCTTGTTTTGAATAGAAATATCATCCATTCGAGTTTTGAATTTATTTTTACTCTGTTATCTTGCCTGTTGGACTACCTCAACAATTTGACTTAATCCAGTGAATTATCCCTGATTGACTCCAAAGCCCAATGGCCTGAAGCCTAGTTTGCCCATTTGTTTCAGAATTCCACCACTCTCAAACAAAAAAACCCTAAACATTTATAACTAGCCCAAAATATTTTCAAATGTAGCTAAATCATAAAGAGAGAGCCCTCTGTAGCTACAGATTGGCTAGATTTTGTACTTAAAAAATTCGTTTGTGGTTACCTCGGACCCCTTTCCTTATTTCTGTAACTTCTAAGGAAAATATGAGTGATAAGAATGGTCATGTCCCATGAGTCCCCATTGAATTATATATATAGAGGTGTCCTCTCAACACATTTCGAGACATCCAAGTGCATCATCCATGCCTCTGAAAAAGGTGGACATCTAAGGCAAGGACGTAGGTGTCAAGAGTCAATTTTAGAAGATGTTTATCTTTATTTAGGGTGCAGTTTCCTTGGGAGAGAGTCGCATGTCTAAGGCACCATGGGTGGAGGCTAGAGGATTGTCTGGGAAGTTTAACTCTTGATTATGAGAGTGAGTTTCTTGTTGTATAGGGCCATAGTAAAAGGTATTTTCATTGGGTATTTTTTTGTGCCATTTGGTGTGTTCAACCTCTATTACAAGCCACGGAAAGAGGGTTCATACAAAAACTTATTGGTAAGCAGTTTGGAGGGTGTAAAATCCTTCTCTCTAGGCCACATATGCCCAGGCTAGAGCGTACTCAGGTCAAGCACTCTTCCATGTGTTTTAGACTGCTTTGTAATCTCTCATAGGTCCAAACTGCACCAAGGAGGAAGATGCATATGAGATGGAGTTCTACATGATGTTTGGGCTTGTCATAGTTGGATTTTTTAGTCGTACACTAGGCCACAACCCTAGCTATGTGTTACAAGTAGGTCGCAGGCCTTGACAATTGTTAAACGATAAAAATGTTTCTTTTAACCCCTATTTAGCCTGCATTAATTATCAATCTAGGTATGATTTTTTATGTCAAGAGTGTACTTATTCTGAGGCGGTCACTTGTTCAAGAGTAATGCTTGCAGTATAGTGCTTACAAAAGTAAAAGTAAATGAATGACGGAAACAAAATCTAATTTTAATGGCAAGAAACTTAAATTCTTTGTAACTAAATGATTCACTCAAGAAACTACAACAATCATCAGTCAAGGATAAAGTAATGATAACTCTTTCATTTGTAAATTGATGTAAATGAAAATCAATCACAAGCAACATCTTCAATCTGAGAACTTAGACATCAGTAGTCAATGTTTGTTACAGTTGTAGATCTTTCTATCCAAACTCAAGTAAATGCTGGAAATAACAATTCAATTAACAGAAGAGGAACATTAGCTAATTCTATTGAAAAGATTGAACAACAAAGCTTAATCTACATGAATGAATTAAGCAACAATATTAATGGAAATGTATTGAGTAGCAACCTTCAACTAATAAAGAGATTGAACAACAATCTAAGAAAGGAACAAGAAATCTAAGTAAACCTACAGAAATTGAATAGAAAACTTAATTATGTGAAAACACGCAACGACTATAGAATCAATAATATTATTTTAGCATACAGGACATTAACCATAGGTATAAAGGAACGACAATTGTAATTATAATTGAACAGCAGTGAAATGAACAACAATCGCAATTATACATGTACTGTAGCTAAATGAACAGAAATCGCAATTGTAAATGAACACCAATATCAATCTCTAAATGAAAAGCAATATCAACTATAAATAAACAGAAATATCAACTGTAAATAAGTAGCAGTATCAATCTGTAAAAGAACAACAATAACAACTGTAAATAATCAACAGAATCTGAATTAGACAATGTAATATGGTTTCAGAAGGAACAACATAACATTTTCGGTTGTGAATAATAATTCTGCTCTTCGATTGTGATTAATATATAACAAATCAATTAATGAAATTTTCAGGAACAAGATATTACTGAATAAAGAAAATTAAGAGAATGCAAAGAAAATCAAACCACACATGATTTTAATCGAAAAATAATGACACAAGAAGCAAGTGATCCACTACGGTTAGGCCCTTAGCCACTAGGGAAGCACTGCTGCGGTTACTCCAGGATCAAAAGATGGAATAGCAATGAAGTTATATATTAATCATAAATGGAAAAGTTACGGCGATCGCTCTTCAAAGAGAGTCGTTGATGAAAGTTAAGTTTACAACAATAAGTTCTACAAATTGACAATAAAATCCACCCTTTGGGGTACTAGTGTTGTCCCTTTTTATAATGGCCGGGAGGAAGTATCAAGAGTACCGATAAGCTTTGAAACAGCGATCCCTCGGGATCAAAGGATCCTGAGGGATTCACGTTGTCTTTGATCTCCTGTTATGGTTTTGTCCTCTTGCACTGATGCCATGTTTTCTCTTCCTTTTCATGGACCATACCCTCCGATCTTGATTTTCTCGTCTGGATTCGGCTTCTTGTCAAAGGGACTGTAGTTGCTTCTGCTTTGTCTTTTCCTCCAGAATAGTGATTTTCCATTTTCTTCACTTTTTGTATAGAAAAAAACAATAATTAGTCATTTTGTATCAATCACAAATCTCCTTAATTCTATCATAATTCTTTAATCATGTTGCCATCTTAGAGTGTAAAGAAGTTATGATTTGAAGGAAAATATAAATAAATCAATGGTAAATACATACCTTTTCTAGTGCTCAACACACCCCCTGCTTTTTCATGCCCTCATGAAAACATTGTAATTTATATGCGAGGCAGTTAGGGAATAGGCTGGAGAAGGATTTTCAGCAGTGGTCTAAAACCATGACTTCTAGCTAAAGCTTCTAAAATATGCCCTATCTGGCCTCCAGGAAATTCATATAGGGCTCTATACCTTGGTGCAGGGTACCAAATGATTGGACTTCGAAACCTACAGCCTAACCAATATGGGCCCTCTCTCAATATGAGGTGACTATAGGCAACCGGGTGATCAATAGCTAGCTTAAGATTTTCATAATTAAATGGCTCTCGTTCCTGAACATTTCGATTGGAAATCTTGTATCGGAGTTTAGCTACTGATGTGGCAAGGTCTTTGGTGGCTAGGAAGTATTCTACCCCTTGCTCGACAACTGCTGCGTGAATGGGTCCCAATGTCTGGATCACACCCTGCTTTCTCTTTAAGCTTCTATGCTTATTCTACAGTCATAATCGGTTTCTTGGTTCACCCCTTACCGACATATCTAACATGTTCTCCTGTCTCTGAAAGGTATTATGGGCTTTAAGCCACTTTATCTAGTTAACATCAAAAGAGATGAATGCCTGGAGCTGGATATCACCCTCAAAAGGGCTAGGGTTTTCTTTTGTTTCATTGCCCAACACAAGATTATGCAAATAAAACTCACATAGCAATTGCTGGACTTTCACCCCATAATGCCTACGTAAATTTATGAAATCATCAATAGTTTTTAATTGTATAGACGCCCTTGCCTTCACAACCTTAATTTTTAATTGTAAGTACCTTTCCATAAAAAAAAAAGCATAATTTTTGACAGGTTCCCTACATGCTAGAACATCAGTATATAGAGAACATAAGGTATCCATTTGACTCATAACTGTGTCTAGTCTATTGATTACCTTTTTAACTTTTTCCTTTGCCCTTCGCCATCTATTGAAGGCCTCGCTCTCTGATGCATTGATGTTCTTTACTTGTTGTTGTAACTTCTGATATTTCTCCCGAGGAACATTTTCCTCTGTGAGCTTTTCTATCATTTGTTGGGTTTGTGCCAGATCTTTTTGAAGTCTCACTATCCTTGGATCATTGTCCATCATAACATTTTTGGGCTAGAGCTCTATCTGGATCTCCTTATTGCGACATCTGGTTCCTATAGTCTGCTTTTCCTTCTCATGAACTGTCTGGTTGATCATGATATTAGAGGACAATGCCTCTGTCTGGACATCCTTATCATAGACTGGTGTGTCTCCTATTTGGGCCTCTACATTTATAATAGCCACATGTTGTTCCTTGCAGTCATGAATGATAGTGGGTTCGGTTTGAGTCCTTTTGGTCTTCATTTTATGGGGTTTCATCTGGGTGGTTGCATCCTTTGTTCCAGGGGTTCGTTTTGAGATTCTCCCCATTTTTAGGACCCTTATTTGTTGTCTGAGTTGTTTAACTACATTTAGTATTCTCTGTTGTTCCTTTCACAGCCTTTGGATTTCATTTGTTTTCTTTGAAGGAACAACTATTTCTTTTCTTGGGCCTGGGATTTGTTCTTCAGGGATTGTACCCTCGCCTTGGCCTATTTCCATGTTTTGTACTTGGAACACTTCTTTAGTGTTCTCGTCCTACTGATCAGGCTTCTCAGGGGTGGAAACCCTGGGTTGATCTATTATTTCCTAGGCGGTTTCTTCTTCTACTTCTTCTTCATCATTCATTTCTTCTGATGCACTCCGACTATGAGTGGAGTGTTCCTGTGATTGCCTTTCCTCTTCTTCCTCTTCATTCATTTCTTCAGATGCACTCTTATTGTGAGAAAGGTGCTCTTGTGATGGTCCTGCCTCAATATCGAGGTTAAGTGGGCTGTGGGGTTGGATATACTCCCCCATGTTGGCCAAACTTTGGGCCAATTCATGTTGTTGTAGAGGGTTTTGTAATGGGCTTTCACTGTGTTTCTCTGCTTCATCCCCTTCTTCTTCGCTGGAGTGCTCAGTTTCCTCTTCCGGTTCCTCTTCTTCATTTTCTTCTCATTCTTCTTCTTCATTTTCCCTCCGTTCAAGTTGTGGGGGTTGCTCATCCTCTAAGTCATATATATCTACTGCTTGGTGACCTTCTTGGGGATTTGCCAACATTTCTCTACTTCTCCCTAATCTGGCGGACTGTCTTCGTTTTTGTGGTCTCATTGGTGTGCTATCGATTCTCTTTCATTTTGGGGCTGGTAAAGCCAATCCCCCATCTATTGAGAATATCAATTCTTCCAACTACTTTTTTGTTGAGTGAGACTTTAACTAACTATTAGCCGAATTAAGCCGTGATAACTTACTACCGTTTCTACATGACGAGATTTTCTCATACTTCAAGCATCATCATGCAATAAAAAATTTAAGTATGTGGGCAAATTTATAGCACATTTTTGTTTTAACATAGCTAACAGTTTGAGATGGCGTGGTCTTGCCACGTCTTTTCTACCATCGCAGGTGATGTAGCTTTGCACAATCCTGGCTAATTCTGCTCATGGCTCTCATAGGGTTGCAAGTAGAACTCCTTTTCCTTTGATAGTAAGGCTCTGTCCTTCCTCTCGAAAGATGGTTATAGCATCTTGAAGTCTCACTTTCTTTTGGGTCCATACTGGTCCAATAGTTGGCAGTCCCGATCCTTTATCAATTATCGCGTTTGTTACGGTTATTTTCCTCCCCCTCACCATTTAACAATCTTCGTGCAAATTCTACAGAAATTTGGCCACCATCTCATTAGACTATTGTAGTCTATTAAGGTAGGCAATCCATCCTACTTTTGTTAAAGTTTTGCGTGCGGCGTCGAAGATCATTAACACCTGCGGCTCGCTGCGTATCGATCTACCTCCCATATTTGTTCAAGCTTTAGCACACTGTTACTTTTTTTTACATAGCAAAATCATAGAAATGGAAATGGAACAGCAAGCTATTCATGCTTTAGCACACTGTTAATTTTTACAGGGAAAAAACACAGAAATGGTGATGGAACAGCAAGTTGTTCATATTGGGAAACATTAATACCGTTAAACTTGCTATTCCTGAGTTTTGATGGAGTCATAGTACCTCCAAATAAGGAATCGAAATGTATGCCAGTGTATTATGGAGGTCACCCATGCCCCCCCGAAATGTGATAGGCCATACTCGACCAGAAAATAAAGGAATAACATGCTGGACTGCAGTCGTACAACAAAAATAAAGGAACAACATATATATCCATGACATGATTACAAAAATCAGCGGTTACTGAACTTAAGGTTTATGATGGGAATCACAAATAGATATGGAAATGTTGTGAAATGATGCGAAAAATAGAGGATAGGACATCTAACGTAAGTAAAAGTCCTTATGTAGTTATTATCCACTGTAACCGTTATAATTGATTTATAAATGATTTTTCATGTATAAAAGGCTCGAAAGGGCTATATAACATAATCTCATTTGCAATCAATATATAAAGATATAAGAAGAAGGGTTTATAATGACTATTGGTGTATAAAAGTATGACTTCAATACCATCAGTAGAGCTTTGTTGCCCACAGGTGTCCATATCCTTGACGTAGTTGCATGTTTCACCCTTGGAACAATAATCCTTTGTGTATGCCTAGGAAAGTGTTGTGTGATGTCAGAATGGAGGCCATTGTGCTGGCTTGGTAGCCAAATGAGTCACAATGTCATTCACCAGGAAGGAGTGAAAGGTGGGTAGGCCAGCTCATGATGAGACCTCCTATTCCAAGGACTTTTCTTATTTTCTGATATGCCTCTTGGATCATATCCCTAGTGTGGTGGCCATAGTGGGAATGCCACTTCACTTGCTTCCTTATGATCATGGTAGGCTGTCTCTTGATGAGACCCCCTATCCTTCATCTGAAAAATCATGTTAGTAATCATATAGATATATATTTTTCTCTTATTTTTTTTCTTTTCTTTTATATAGCACTTTCCTATTTATATACAGAGGATGCATCAACACTCCTTAAGAGTAGGGATGGTGGAAGAAGTTTGAACATATCAATAGAAAAATATGCCTTTATTCTTATTCAATAATAATGATCAAAGAGAATTATGAAGATTTAAGAAAGAACCAACATGATAAAAATAATCAATCTAATTGGTTTTAGTGAAAATAAAGATAGCAAAGTGATATAAATAGGTGTCGTTTCCTCTTATTTTCTTATTGGTACAAAGAAATTTCTCTAAAGATAACAATTTTTCATTGATTTTCTGATTTCAATATCCTCTAGTTTTTATGTTCTTGCATAAATGTATAGTTGTGCCTTAAATGAACCATTATTCACAAAAATCCTCTAAATGATAAAGCACACACATGAAAAACAAAAAAATACACTCAAAAAGTGTTGTTCTTTAACAAGGATAGCAAAAGAATATCTGCACACAAAAACTATGGTTCGTTTAAGAGGAACAACAAGAAAAAGAAAAAGAATACACTTAGAACTATTGTTCCTTAAGAGGAACAGCAGTTGCTCCTTCAACGGAACAACAAATAAAGAAAACATGAAATAAAATATAGCTCCTTTGGTGGAATAGCCTAAGATCATCCGAAATCGAAACTGTTGTTCCTTCGAAAAGAATGACAGAAAGGAAAAAAATGTGAAGGAGGGTTGTTCCTTTAAAAGGAATGACAAAACAATCTGGCGGAAAAGTTGTTCCTTTGGAAAGGAATGACAACATTCGAAAGTGCTATTCCTTCAGAAAGGAATAACAAAAATGTGGAAATGTTTTTCCTTCGGAAAGGAACATCAGAAAGCGAAAGCGTTGTTCCCTCGGAAAGTAACAACAAAAATGCGAAAGTGTTGTTCATTCGAAAAGGAACAACAAAAAAATAAAAGTGTTGTTCCTTCATAAAGGAATAGCAAAAAAATGAAAGTGTTGTTCCTTTGGAAAGGAATAGCAAAAATGCGGAAATGTTGTTCCTTCGGAAAGGAACAACAAAAAATGAAAGTGTTGTTCCTTCAGAAAGGAACATCAAAAATGTGAAAGTGTTGTTCCTTTGGAAAGGAACAACAAAAATGCAGAACTGTTGTTCCTTCGAAAAGGAACAAAAAAGTGCGAAAGTGTTGTTCCTTCGGAAAGGAATAGCAAAAAGTGAAAATGTTGTTCATTTATAAAGGAACAAGAAAGAAAGCGAAAATGTTGTTCCTTTGGAAAGGAACAACAAAGTGCAGAAGTGTTGTTCCTTCAAAAAGGAACAACAAAAAGGTGGGAATGTTGTTCCTTCGGAAAAGAATAGAAAAATGCAGAAGTGTTGTTCCTTCAGAATGGAACAACAAAAAGGCCGAAATGTTGCTCCTTTGAAAAGGAACAACAAAATTCAAAAGCGTTGTTCCTTCGGAAAGGAACAAAAAAAAGGTAGGAATGTTGCTCCTTCGGAAAGGAACAACAAAATGAAAAAAATGAAAAAATGAAAAATTTTGTATAGGAAGTTGTTTATACAAGCAGAAAATAAAAACTTACGTACAAAGTTTAAAAATAATGAAATTATTTAGTGAACCAATGCCGACGAAGGATTATTTTCCTTAGCAAGAATCTGTATATCAGAATCTTCCTGGAGCTACTAGTAAAAAATTCTCGAGTAAGCAGTTTATGGTACAGTCACACTCAGTGGCCATTTTCTTTAATGGTATGTCCAAATCCATAAATATTAGTGAAAGTAATGGTGCCATTGTCGTGCAATTTCTAGATTTCATATGGTCTAAGCCATTGAGTCTGAATTTTCCCCGGAAAATCCTGAAACCTGGAGTCATATAGGAGTGCCCAATCTCCTTCATGGAAGGTTTTCTTTTTGATCAGGGCATCGTACCATTTCGCTCTCTGTTGTTGAATTAATGCAGTGTATTGAAAATCTGAAAGCCCAATTTCATCTAGCTCATTAATTTTCTGTAATCTATTAGTCTGAGCCTCATTTAAATCCAGACTGATCTCCTGTGCGGTTCTTAATGTTTGTATTTTAAACTCTATTGGAAATATGGGTTCTTTTCCAAATACTAGCTGATATGGTGAATAACCGATGGTGTTCCTCCACGTTGTTCAGTATGCCCACAAGGCCTCTCGTAATATTGAAGCCCAATCACCCCTATATGATGCAATGGTTTTTGTCAATATTGCCTCTATCACTTTATTCATGCTTTCTACTTGGCCATTTTCTTGTGGGTGATACAGAGTGGTAATTTTGTGCTGAACGTGATAATTTCTTAATATTGCAGCAATTTTATTACCTACAAATTATGGTCCTCCATCCATGATTATGTCCCTTGGTAGGCCATATCACACAAATATTTGGAACAGGAAATGAATCACAGAGTCCTCTGTAGCTCTTGGAAGTGCCTCTGCTTCAACACATTTGGTAACATACACTGTTGCTACTAGAATAATTTTTTTCTGATTTGATGATGGGTTGATTGCACCAACAAAATCGAGCACCCAATGTTCAGATGGTTCTATTACTAACTGTGGGTTTAAATGCATTTTGTCAGACTGTCCAGGGCGTCCTGCTCTTCGGCAATTGTCACAGGCTTGCACAAACTTCTTAGTGTCTTTAAAGATTGTGGGCCAGTAGTAACCTGTTTGCAAAATCTTGTGACCATTCCTTCGATCTATGAAATGTCCACCACATGGTCCATCATGACAAGCTTTCAGAATGTCAAATATTTCGTCTTCATAGACACATCTTCTGATGTGCATATCTGCCCCTGTATGAAATATGTAGCCCCCAATCCAAGAAAATCGGGTACTATGTTGCACAATTTGTTTTTGTTCATTGGGGGTTAGATGCTTTGGTAATTTGCCTACTGCTAAATAATTTGCAACATCATCATATCAGGGTGTCTTGACAGTAATAACAAACAAATGTTCATCTAGGAATTGATTTTTGACTGCTGCTCCGTCCACTGGCTTCGGCATTCATGAGAGAAAGTTAGCTACAGGATTCTCTTTTTCAGGTCGATATTTTATTGTGATGTCAAATTCTTGCAATAAAATTAACCATCTTGTTACTCTACCATTTGTAATAGTTTTATTTGCTAAATATTTTATGGCAGAGTGATCTGCACATAAAACAACAAGATATCTAGTGATATAATGCCTAAGTTTATTTATAGCATGTATTACAGCTAAAAAATATTTTTCAGTAATGATATAGTTTAGCTCACTAGGAGACAAATTCTTGCTAATATAATAAATTGCATATGGTTTTTTGTCTGCTTCCTGCCCAAGGACTGCTCCAATAGCTGTGTCTGAAGCATCCGGTGAAATTTCAAATGGCAGGTCCCAATTTGGGCCTCTAAGCACTGGGGTTGTTGACACACGTTTTTTCAGATTTTCAAAAGCATGGTCACATTTATCTGTCCAAACAAAATGAACATTCCCTGTTAGTGCATATAGAGGTGCATCTATTTGAGAAAAAAATTCTATAAATCTCCTATAATAACTAGGAAATCCTAGAAAACTGCGTATCTCTGTCTGTGTGGTAGGAGTAGGTATTAACACAATTATTTGAATTTTGGCTGGATCTACCTGTATTCCAACTTCTGAGATATAATTATTTAGGATGAGCCCTTTGGTCATCATCAAATAGAACTTTTCATGGCTCAAGCAGAGCCTGGTGGCAATACATCGTTGTAACACCTTTTGCAATGTGTCTAGTGCTGGCTCGAAATCATCTCCATATGGTGTGAAACCATCCATGTATACTTCGAGCTCTTCATTTAGTAAATCTGAAACGATGTTGAGGATGGCCCTCCAAAATGTGGCAAGGGCATTGCATAGGCCAAAGAGTAGGACTCTATAGGTAAATGTTCCCCAAGCATAGGTAAAATTAATTTTGTCCTGGTCTTCATGGGCAATATGAATCTAATTGTATCCCCTAAAGCCATCCATGAAAGAAAAGAATTTCTTTCCTGCTAATGTGTCTAAAACCTGATCAATGAATGGAAGGGGAAAGTGGTCTTTCTGGGTTGCTTTGTTTAATTCTTTGTAATCTACACAAATCCTCTACTTTCCATTCTTCTTTGGCACCACTACGAGTGGAGAGACCCACTTGCTATCAGAGATTGGATAAATAAAGTTTACATCAAATTTTTTTTGTAATTTTGCTTTCACAATATCGTTCATTTGAGGTTCGAGTCTCCGTTGGGGTTGGCGAATGGGTCTAACATGCTTTTCTATATAAATGTTGTGTGTACACAGCTGGGGATCGATTCCCTTCATGTCCAGATATTCCCCTGCAAAAGCTTCCTTATATTTTCTTAATAGTTGGAACATCTTTTCTTCTTGTTTAGGAGTCAGGTTATTGTTAACGTTCAAGGTTTTTCCTAGCTTAATCTCTATAGTTTTGTTGTTTGAAACCGAGTTAGTGGGTATTGTCTGTTCATGAGTGTCTTTGAGAGGATCTTCTTCTAGTTCATTGTCAAATGCTACCTCTATCATCTGAAATTGTACATGGGATCTGGCTTGGATTGATTAATGGAGTTGTTAGTAACATCATCCTCTATTTGATCTTTAAAATCAAGGGCATCTTCTATGGTTAATGGGGACATAATATTTTCTGTGAGGTATGATACATGTTGTTTGTTAGTTTTTATTATTTTTACACTTAGTTGGGTTGGAGGGTATAGAGCTAGAATCTTGATATTTCTCCCTTTAATTATAGTCATACAACCTTGTCGGCAGCCAATGTAAGCATTAGCAGTTGCAAGCCAAGGTCTACCTAAGATTAAAGGATGTCCATCGAGTTGGTTTTTTGGGTTGATTATCAAAAAGTCGGTAGGGTATTCCTAGAAATCTATGGATACCATTACATCGTGAAGTATACCTTCTGGTCTAACCACTGATTGGTCAGCTAATTCCAATAAGGTGGAGGTTGGTTCTACTGATGTAGTGTCCAGGTTTTTACAGGTGGTGGTTGTTAAAATATTAATTGTAGCCCCTAAATCAACCAGGGCATTTGAAAAGGTTTTTCCATTGATTTTCACTGTCACTATAGGATTCTCTGGGTCTTCATATTTGACAGGTGCTTCTATTCCCAATAACCGAACAGATAGGGTGCCAACTAATTGAACTATTGGGTTAGTTGTTATTCTCCTCCTTGGTTTTTTTATACATAACTCTTTGATGGTTTTTGCATATGTTGGGATATCTTGGATAGCTTGGAGGAGTGGGTTTTTTTATATAAAAATTCTTTAGTTCTCCCAGAATATCAAACTTAAGATGTTCTATAGGGCGTGGTATGATTAATCGTTCTGGGTATGGCGAAGAAGATGTGGTTTCTTGGTCATGAGTTTGTTTTCTGACCACATCCTCTTCTTGCGGTGGTTGTTCTGCAGGTAACTGATTTTCAACTTGAGCAATTTTATCTCCCTCAGCTTCTATGATGTTCCCAGACCTTAATTGAAGGTCGTTGCACTCCCTTACATCAGTTTCTAGGTCTGGTGTTTCAGTTATCTGAATAGATTGAACCGGCCTATTATTTGGGTTTGGGTTGGGTTGGGATGGGAGTTGCGGTCTTAAGTTGGACTGGGGTTTTTTTGTCTTGTATATGGCGCTGGCAGTGTAGGTTGAGGGAGTGGAATGGTTCCTGCTGGCTGATTCATCTGTCCTTGCCAGTTTGTCTGCCAGGCTTGACTCTATGAAGTGGGAGTGGACCATTGTGTTAGATATGCATTGTTTTTCCAATATAGTGGAGAGTAGGGAAAATTTGGCCAATTAGGTTGGCTTGTTCAATTTGGCCATGGTGATGAAGGAAATAGTTGTTTTGACTAGTTTGAAAAGGGTGGTTGATATTGCCACATTGTATTATATTGTTGAGCATGATATTACGGAGGTTGGAAAGAAGAAGATGGATCAGAGGGCATACCTAGTTGTCGTGGCTACCATTGACGGCGCTGATTGAGTAGGTACACTGGTTCTAATTCTTCCTCCGCTTCCTCATACACTGCTTTCAACCTCAGGAGTGAGGGGTAGTTCTCTGTGGAGTGTTCTTTTTTACAAATAGCACATACTTGAACTGCATCTACTAGGCACTCTTTATGGCTGTGTTTCTTTCTACATCTAGGGTAGAGTATTGCCAGATTTTGCTCTTCTTCTACTTGTTTCTGTTTAGTGTTCATAATATCGAGCTGTGTTTTCAGAGTCCCTAATATGTCAATTTTGAAATTCTCCAATAAATTCCTCATTTCTGCACGTGTTACTCCTCCATCAGAGATCTTGCTGTCCCTTGTGAGCATGTCACATTCCGCTGGTTTTAGCCTTGTACTGCCTTGTGAACTCCTGATGCACAAATCAATAATGTCAGCAAAATTTTCTTGATAGATGTCACATTTTCCCATAATATTTAGTGTTGCAACCCATTGTTCCTTCATGCCTTTAATTAATGTCGTTTTAATACATTTTCAAGTAAGGGTAATGATGCATAAGGTGATCTCGAAAGATTATACTGAAAGCGTTCAATATATTCTTCTAGTGTCTCATTAGGTCTAGCTACCATCTGAAATATTTCATCCTTTAATTCTATAGAACTACAATAATCCTGATATTTATTTAGGAAAGCACCTTTCATCTGATCCCAGTGGTTTATAACACCTCCACCTAAGCCCATAAACCATCGCAAAGAAGCCCCTTTTAGTGTGGAGGGAAATGATTTCAACTTTTGGGGATCAGTGGTGTAGTCATACCCCCTGCACAGTACATCGAATTCAAATAAAAGTGTGTCTGTATCTTCAAATGTTAGGCCATGGAATGTAGGAATATGTTGGAGAGGAATGGCCTTCATAGGTGCATTAGCTACAGTATCTACAATGCGATATTGTAGTGTGGAGGTTTGGGGTGTTTGCTGGTTCTGGGCCATTTGGTCAAATATGTGCCAATATCCTTCTTGGATTTCTAGGAGTGTATTCCTAGGCTGGTTAGAAGGAGCAAGAATGGCCTTAACAGGAATGGCCTTAACAACACTTTCTTTGTCTAGCATGATGAGAGATCCTTGCTGAACTAATGTTTGGGGGGATCTGAGCTCTTCAGGTTCTTTAGCTTTGTTATAGATTAATTTGACATCACTTCCCTTATCTGGGTTGCTTAGTGGCTGAACTATTCCAAGAGGAGATCTTGGTTCTTCAGTTTCCCCTGTTTCTCCTCCTCCTTCACAGAGATTACTAAGGTTCTCTTCTTGCAATGATTTTGGGATAGAATTCTCAATTTCTTGAAAATCTTACTCTTCTATTTGGTTGTGCACCTCAGTAAAGGTTACAGATGATGATGGCTCGAAGGGAACTGGTAGGTTGTCTAGAAGCATCTTTTCTAGGGCCTACTGACGGCTAAGATTCTGCTTTTTTAAGGATTTTGTCTATAAAGGTCGATCGGCCAAGGGTCACTAGTCCCTTAGCTTTATCAAGTTTAGATAGTGGTTTAGGATTCTTTCAGGCTTTTTCTACTTAGTCATGAACACAAATCAAATACTTATTTCTACTCAAAATAATCAACAAATCTGCAGGAAAGTGGGTGGGGGAGTAGGGCCGTTACATGCTCCGTACGCAGGTTATTACCTTTCATTTTTAAAACCCAACTCTCTCCTAGCAGGTACTTAGACTACTCTCTTTTCAAAAGAAACAGATGGCCACACTCTCCTCCGCGACGGCGCCAAAATGTTGAGAAATAAAAAGGTGTCTTTTAACCCCTGTTTACCCTACATTAATTATCAATCCAGATACGATTGTTTATCTCAAGAGTTTACTCAGTCGGAGGCGGTTACTTGTTCAAGAGTAATGCTTGCAGTATAGTGCTTACAAAAGTAAAGTAAATGAATGCAAGAAACAAAATCTAATTGTAATGGCAAGAAACTTAAATGCTTTGTAACTAAATCATTCACTCAGGAAACTACAACAATCATCAGTCAATAATATAGTAATGATAACTCTTTCCTTTGTAAACTGATGTAAATGAAAATCAGTCATAAGAGAGATCTTCAATCTGAGAACTTAGATAGCAGTAGTCAATTTTTGTTACAGTTGTAGATATTTCTATCCAAACTCAAGTAAATGCTGGAAATAGCAATTCAATTAACAGAAAAGGAACAACAACTAATTCTATTGAAAAGATCAAACAACAAAGATTAATCTACCGGAATGAATTAAGCAACAATCTTAATGGAAATGTATTGAGCAGCAACCTTCAACTAATAAAGAGATTGAACAACAATCTAAGAAAGGAACAACAAATCTAAGTAAACCTACAGAAATTGAACAACAAACTTAATTAAGTGAAAACACATAGCGACTATAGAATCAATAAACTTATTCGAGCATATAGGAAATTAACCATAGGTATAAAGGAACAACAATTGCAATTATAATTGAACAACAATCGCAATTATACGTGGACTGTAGCTAAATGAACAATAATCACAATTGTAAATGAATAGCAATATCAATCTGTAAATGAAAAGCAGTATCAACTGTAAATAAACAACAATATCAAATGTAAATAAACAACAGTATCAATCTGTAAATGAGCAGCAATAACAACTGTAAATAAACAACAAAATTTGAATTAGACAATGCAATATGGTTTCAGAAGGAACAACATAACATTTTCAGTTGTCAATAATAATTTTTCTATTTGATTGTGACTTCGATATAATAGATAAATTAATGAAATGTTCAGGAATAGGAGATTATTGAATAAAGAAAATTAAGAGAATGCAAAAGAAATCAAACCACACATGATTGTAATCAGAAAATAATGATACAAGAAGCAAGTGATCCACTAGGGTCGGGCCCTTAGCCACCAGGGAAGCACTGCTGCGGTTACTCTAGGATCAGAGGATGGAACAACAACAAAGTTATATATTAATCATAAATGGCAGAGTTATAGCAATCACTCTTCAAAGAGAGTTGATGATCAAAGTTAAGTTTACAAAAATAAGTTCTACAAATTGACAATAAAATCCACCCTCTGGGCTACCAACCCTGTCCCTTTTTATAATGGCCAGGCAGAAGTATCAAGAGTACCGATACGCTTTGAAACAACGATCCCTCAGGATCAAAGGATCCTGAGGGATTTGCTTTATCTTTGATCTCTAGTTATGGTTTTTTCATCTTGCACTGATGCCGCGTTTTCTCCTCCTTTTCCTGGACCATGTGCTCCGATCTTGATTTGCTTGTTTGGATTCAGCTTCCTATCAAAGGGACATCAGTTGCTTCTGCTTTGTCTTTTCCTCCTCAATAGTGATTTTCCATTTTCTTCACTTTCCGTATAGAAAAAGACAATAATTAGTCATTTTGTATCCATCACAAATCTCATTAATTTATCATAATGCTTTAATCATATTGCCATCTTACAGTGTAAAGAAGTTATGATTCAAAGGAAAAGATAAAGAAATAAATGGTAAATACATACCTTTTCCAGTGCTCAACAACAACCTTGGACAGGAGGCTGAAATGCTGGTAGGAGGCCGCATGCCTTGGATCTCTTGGATGGGAGAGTGTGACTCTTATCTCTTGTTTCAATAATAGTCCAAACCATCAGCAAATTCAAACATAGGTGTTTTGAGGAAGGCCACAGTCAGGTATGGGTCTAGGAATAAATAAACAAGGTTGTAATAGTTTTCCATCAAACCTTCTCAATAATTGGGATTATCTTGGTTCATCAATACAGAAGTGTTTCAGCCCTTTAAGATACTTGACCTGCATTGTTTCTATGGCTCACACTTTATGATTTGCATTCTATAAACTCTAGCCCGCCTGGTGTTCATAAGAATCACTACAGATATCTCCAGTCACATGACAATGACTCATTATATCTACATAACACCTTGATATGTAAAATAGTCTGTTAAAACTACATATTGGCCATGATACGATGGATAAGATATGACACATGGAAATTGTTTCTCTGCAAATCTGCATGGCATCTTGGCAGAATATTGAATATAACAACAATTTTTATCCATAACATCAATAACTTAAGTTATTGGTTCTCAATGATTGCTCCTGTGATGGATTCATTGTAAACGTATACAAAATGTTTGGATTGACAAAGTACTAGGTATCATTATAGAATATACACTGGAATCTGTGTAATCCCAAGACTTACCATCATCATTGATCATGTTTGAGAGGGTAGTAGCTAGCTTACCCAAGGTCAAAGACTAGTCACACAATATTCTTTGTGCTTAGTATTTGCAATTGAAAATTCTTTTGTAGGGAGAACTAAAAAGTAAAATGTTTTTCAATTTCATCTTTTAAGCCTACCCTTGGTTGATTTGATAGTGGATATTATCTTCAAGCCTTCTTTTGAATATAGATCCCCTAACAATCCTTGCACTATGATATTCTGCAGATGATTAGATCATAAACAATCATACAAACGGAAAATCTTTTCCATTGAGAAGAATCTATATACCCCTCTCAAGGTCCTGCAAGGCAAGGACATGGATTGAAAATAATATATATACTCTTCTCAAAAGAATATCTATACGTTATGCATGAGGTAAATTCTATACTATCTTGAGGGAAAAAAAGACTTAGGTTAGATCTAGTAGTCCACAAGGAATATCTTCTATTGCTAGTCTAATTGAGGGCATTCTCGAGCATTGGGGCCCTGGGTTCCAATGATATGAAAATACCTTCCAAGACCTTGTGGTAGACATACAAGAAGAATAAGCTCCCACCTCTCTTGAAGATGATAAGAGTATCACTGAAAAAGACCCTCCAAATTCACAAGATTAGTTCTTGATGGACAGACTACTTGTGACCAACGTTGCCCCACATTAAACCCCATCCTCATCAAAGAACAACTATGTGTTGATGTATCTGTCCTAGATTCTATGAATGATTTGCATGAAAACAAGGAGCATGATAAAAATTTTCACCATTGTGATGATGCGAGTCATGATTTCCTACATGAGAAAGTGATAAACAGAGGAAATGAAGAATTTTTTAATATTTCCAACAATGATTCAACCCATATGCAGTTCTAGATAGGTAGAAACCATGTTTCTACCCCACAAGATCAACCATATGAAAAGGATGACGAAGATCATGCTTCCCTTATTCATAATTTAAATCCTGAAAAGACTTTTGAGGTCATAGAAATATAGTTCAATCACACTAATCCTATTTTCATAGACACTGAAATGAAGGGATCTGTAGACTTTCACGGTAATATACTTGGCACCTCAACATTTCATTGTGAGTTTGAGGAGTAATGTAACCCCCACGTTGCACTTTGATGTTAATCATGATCGTGTAAGAAATAAATGGAAGTAATCATGATTTCCTATAGTTTGAGGTCAATAAACTCAAAAGGTTTTTCAAAGCCAACAAAGTAATAATGTAACCATTATGATTATCTGAGTGAAGAAACAATTAATATTATAGTTCAATCCTCAAAGAACCTATATCATGGAATCCGACAGTCCTACTACGTTTTATGCCTACAATCTAAATTTATTCCTCAGGCTTGATGGGATAGGGAAGTCTCTTCCTTTTACTATCAATACTCATTTGGAAGAAAATGTTATTGACATATGTGATGGATATTCCTTGGTAGACGAACAAAGGGTATGTTATAAACACACAATTATTGAAGCTTTCAATCATACAAATCCATTTCCACATCGAGATGGCTCTATTGTTGACAATAACAAAGTTAGACAGCCCAAAAGATTGATGAAACCTGTAATGAAACGCTCAATGACATATACAACTATAGTGCTGAGAATGAAAATGATGTCAAGAAAATAATTGATGAAGAATACAGACTTGACCAAATAAAAAATTTCTCTCTGGACCACATCAAATGCAAAGATGTTCTCTTCTTCGTGAACATGTGGACAATCATTCATGCACTAGATTTTTAAAAGGAAATGTAGACAATGAACCTCTAACAAATCCACATGAATTCAATGTTGAGGGGCAATTTTCGGGCCTGGAAAAGGTGCACTCTGGAATGATCGATGATATAGGTCAAAATGATCTTGAAACTAGCAAGAGGACGTTTTCTCAACCTAGTCATAAACAAGATCTGGCTGCTCTAACCACTCAGCTTATGGGGTTTAGGTTTTGATGGTGATACAAGCATTGTTATGAAGTCTTGTGTCTGTGTATCAATTTCTGGGCATTATATTTCATGAACAGACTCTAAGACGTTACTTATAGTGGACCACTATAAAACAATCAGGATCCATCTTTCTAATTCCCTTCACCGTGTGTTCAATTTTTGAATGAGAAATGACCATTTGTGGGTATTATTTGTCTTCTGGATGAAATGTGCATGACCTTGAAGGCTCTAATTTTTCAATGGCAATAGGATGAAGTTAAATCAATAAAAATGGACCTTAAACAAAAGTTTTGTACGAGTACTTGGGTCAAACTTATCGGTCCATTCATCACTGAAATTACACAATATTAGAAACATCCAAACGCCTCAAGTCTCTAAACAAAGAATCTGGTGTAAACTCATTGACTCCAAACAAAAACAATACTAGAGACGGGCATCATAAATACCATGTAACATCCAATGGGAAAATACGTTTTATACATGAAATGAAATGCGGTTAGAGTATTTTCTAATGTTAGAACACTGGAAAATTATGGAAGACGTACTCGTCCATTTTGGTTGAAGGTAAAAATACTAATTATAATATAGTGCAAGGCAATTGCAAAAATTTCTTAATTAGAGACAGAATACACTTTCTATCAATATGTGTCCAAAGGTAAACAACTACATTCATACATGAAAGAAGGAATTCCGTGAACTATTCAATACTTCCTAACAACTATAACTCATTCCAAAAATTAAAAAATGCCATTTCATCTAAGGATACTAAAAAGAAAATGGAAGAAATAAGTGAGTGAACTAACAAGAAAAAAATAAAACAGGTTCCCAATAAGATATTCTCAAAGGGAATCCATGCAAGTTCATTCATATTCTCCAAGTAGGCAATGACATGAAAACTTTCTAGTTTGTAACTGAGGAATACCAGAGCACAATGAAGATTCCAAAGAAATATATTTTTAACTTGCAAGTTATCTAGTTTAAAGTGCATGATGCTGATCAATACCAAATACAGAAGTGCAAGCTGTGGTAATTGTGTCAAGATTCCGGTAGCAAGAGCAGCAATCAAACCAGTCGAATATCCTAAAAGTGCATGCCAAAAATACTTGTAGCCCCTCATAACAGGCAATTTTGTGTCATCGCTAAGATCCCTGTTCTTTCGGTAATCAAAACAGAACACTAAAGCGAGGAGCATCCCTCGAATTTCCTGCATTGTGATTCAATATAAAGTTTAAAGAATGAGTAGGTGGATGTGAATAAGGTGCTCACTATTTATCAGTCCTCACTTTTAACAAACCATGACATCCCCCGGCTGCGGGTGAATGTCGTGTTAATAGGGAAATTAATGAAACGCCACGCAGGAGGATAGAAGGCAGGTGTCCCGATCCTGGCAGCAGTGATCACAATGAAATACATTTATAACGGGCCGCCGAAGGAGAAGGGAATTCAATGCGCTTCAATGAGGTATTGGGTTCAGGAAAGAGGCATTAGATTTAACAGGATGGTGGAGGAGGGATGGCGTTCATTCCACCAGTTTCATGTTCTATTGCCGGGGGTGAGTGCATGGCTTAATCACAGGCCCGGATTCTGGAAATTGACGCATTTCATGGCCTATCTGTAGCAGACTGCAATTGTAGGCAAGTGGAAGTGTTTGGGGGCGCATCCTCGCAACATTGATCGCAGGCAGCGGCCCTGGTGCGTTCTTCAGTGGCAATTCGAGGTGCTTTCAACTTTGCTCCATTGTATTGGCAGTATGGCCCCGAGATACAGAGCCACACCGCGTCAAGGGCTCCATCAGGGACAGAGGAGTGGGGCTGGAAGAAGAGGTAATCGTAGCCTGAGGAGAATTTCACCCCTCAATTGTGACTCCCCTTCGTCGATCAGAACAGGGGACTCTGGGTAGTCCATTAACCATTCTGTGCAGACAGCAAGGTTTCATTACCGCCGTAGAACTGCTCGACCAGTTATCTCGACGCTAATCACAATCATTTTCGAAGAAGAAGATGAGACGGAGGGCTCTCTGGCGGAGGACTCTTCGGCGGAGGGTACTGAAGTTGAACATTCTCCTGGGAATTCAAATGTTTCTTCGCCCAATTGGGGAAAGGAGGACAGCTCCTATTCCCCATCGTCACCAAGCAAATTGGTCGAAGAAAGCTCTCCGGCACCCACAGAGGAACAAATTGAGGCCAAGGCGGAGATGGGCAGCATGCTGGACTTGAATGAGCCCATAATTATGCTAGATAACCAGACAATTGCCCAGGACAGGGCAGAAGCCACCACCTCAGCTCCTCAATAGCAAAGAGAGCCCAAGCTGCCGGACTTTTACTACGAAAACACTCTTTATCCCAAATTGCCTCCAGGCATGAAGCTGGAGGATGTCCCGGAGGGCATGGAAATCTCTTGGGAGCCTCTGGACGAGTTCAAAGAGTACAAGCCGGAGAAGGACAAGTAAACGGTCTTCCATGGCAATTTTTGAAGGTATGCTTGTAACCTGTTGGTATTCATCTTCGATTTTTGTGGTCGATTTAATGGTTATCGTCATGGTCGAGGGGATAAGCACAGCTGGGTGCTGTTTTGTCTGTTGGTTTGGGTCGCTCAGTTTGGCTACTGATGGTCTGTCGAGCCCGGTATGGACGTAGTTTTGATCCTGGTACGAGCTATGGCTCCGGCTCAGTGAATAGTGCCTGTTTGAAAGGTTTCAGTATCAAGGTATGCAGCCCCGATTTTGGGAAAGGAAAATCTGGCTGCAGAAGCTCGCTCAGAATTGATCTCTCAATCCTTATCACTCAGGAAATTCTATATTTTGTATGAATCTTTTTGAACATGAACTCTCCACTTCTTACTCTTCTATTGTAAGAGGCGCTAGCCTCAGTGGTTCTGTTTGTTTTGTTGCAAGTTTGACAGAGAGCTGCAAGTTTCAATGGCGCTCTTAGAGGTTTCTCCCTCTTGTATATACTTTTTCTTCTTTAATATAAATAGATTAGCCTTTGCGTAGTAAAAACAAACCATGACATCCATAGAAATACTGTTCATGAGAACATTTGTGTAAAAAATAAACTAAATAAAGCATTCAAACAAAATGGTATCTTCCCACTAAAAATGCACCAACTACAACAACAATCAGTTGATGGTTTAAACAAATTGAAGAACATGTTAAATAGTTAATATTGATAGAGTTAATGACAGGTTAGGAGAAAAGACTTCATTCTGGAGTAACAATGAAGTAAAGTAACTCTCTTTATTGAAGATCTTATACACAAAGTTTGGTGTACCCAAATAGGCCCAAAATGTATCTCCTATATGCAGTTAATATATTACAAGCACCCTATGTCCATTGATCAAGTCACTGTAATACTAAAATAGTAAACAGTTATATCATGGTCAAATATGACATGTTAGGTTCCTGAACAAATACTGTCTAATAAACAAAGCTGGAATACAATATTATACTGGAATATACTTGATGAAACAACTAAAATATGAAACCACCTGACTGTTATACCTTTATAAATTATTCCAAACAAAAATATAGACAAGAACACAAACAAATAATTGTTTTAAAAATGGCAGAAAATGAAGAGAAAAAGAACCCTAGCAGAGCTCTGATGGTCGGCGATAATGGAGTTAATGTGGCACTGTTTCATCTTCTATAGTTTTGTTTTCATCATCCATATTTTCCTACAACATAAGTCCATAATACAATTTCATCTCTTCAAAACACCAATGCATGAAAATTTCAATAAGATTTTGATCATCCATGCCGTCTTCAAAAATAATTGTTGCAACATCTAGGAATACCTCATCTAAAAAAGGTGTTGCAAGCCATGTTTCAAGCAAACTTAATTATTCTTCATAATCTTCATGTGTACCTGCACACTGGAGATCAAATTTAGAATTAAAAATATTTTCACAACCACATTGGTTATGTTCCTTCTGCTCTATAATGACAACTTTCTTTTGTTATGCTTCATTCTCTACCTATACTTCTATCTATATCTCTTCGACTTGTTCACTAACCTGTGCTATTGTAAACATGTTTTCTTCCACTTGGTTTTTTGAATCAAGTGGGCTTCTCTCACTGAATATTACATGTCAATATTGTTAGCACTTCGTAATTCCTCCAAGCTGAGGAGAGGAACACAGAGGTAACCCAAACCACTCTTTAGAACTGGAAGCTAGCCATTCCAAACCTAGAGAGGGATATCTCTTATGAAATATTTTGGATCTTAGGCTAGGGCTACAGATCAAGGTAAAATAATTTTAATAGTTTGATGGCATGGGTGAGGTAAAATCCATTGGGCATGGAGTCAAATTAAGCTAAATATTTTCGGTGCTATGGTGGGAAAATCAAGAATCCTTAGATAGGGGAAAGAAAGGAAATCATTTATGGTTTCTTTGTCAAATTTCATTATAGAGAAGTGATTAGACAAATAATGAAAATGATAATATCTAAATCTAGCTGAGGATGAATTTTGGATATTATGGTGGAGGAAAAAACATTGAAATATTTAGTTACTTATAACAAAGCACCTAAAAGGTCGTGGAGGCGGCGTAGTGGTAAAGTTGGCCTCGTCATGACGGACCGGTCTTGTGTTCGATCTCGAGCAAGGTCGTAGCTCGTCGTGCGAGTAGTTAGTCTAAACCGGGCCAAGCCCATTACCTTTTCCCAAGTCTAAATCTCCCATCATCATCCCAACCATCCTAAGAAGGCATCAGGAAAACTCAGAGGAGTCTCTCAAGGAAATGGAGGTAGATGGGAATTTGATCGCCCCACAGATTTCAGAAACTCCTCAGGAGGATACCAGTCAGGTGAAAAATATGGAGGAAGAACCAGAGAGCATAGATCTAAATGGTCTGGACATCATAGAACTGGAGCTATGTTTCCAGAAGAAGGTATATGAAAAAATCTCCGAGTCGGATATAGATAAGTTGGAAGTGGTCATCTCCAGAGCGTTCCACCAACACTAGCTGGGCATTCAATCTGGAAGCACTTGGGATGGCAATCCGCGTCCAAAGGACACCAAAAAAAGAGGAAGGAAG
Organism: Pinus taeda; assembly: GCA_000404065.3. NCBI lineage: Eukaryota > Viridiplantae > Streptophyta > Pinopsida > Pinales > Pinaceae > Pinus > Pinus taeda. The sequence goes on along the minus strand of APFE031730434.1, from coordinate 35,700 downwards.
ACAGATCTCCAGAGAACAATAGAGATCGGAAAAATCTTGGTAGATTCTGGTAGATACGCGAAGCTGACGAAGTACTACAGCCCTACCCAAAATAGTTAAACCATGAAGCTCGTATCATGGAATGTAAGAGGGCTCAAGAGCCCAGGAAAATCTAGAATGTTAAAAAACATGATCAAGATGGAAAAACCACAGATGTGTTTCCTCCAAGAAACGAAATGCAACAACGCCACGCTGGGCTGCATTCTCTCAAAAGCCTGGCCAGGATGGAGATCAGTGGCTGTGGATGCCACGGGAGCCTCTGGGGGGCTTGCCATAGCATGGAACACCCAGGCTATATCGCTCACTGACTTCCACGCCTCTCATCATCTCATCCAAGCAGCCTTCCACATTCTCGGCACCAACATTCATGGGAACCTATCCAACGTTTATTTCCCGCAGGACGCTGGGAGTAAAAAAAGCGCTCCTCGATACCATCGAAGCGTTAAGCAGAAACAGGCAGCATCCACTCTGGATCGCTGCAGGGGACTTCAACATGATTACCAAAATAGAGGACAAGATAGGAGGCAGATCCAGACTGGAACCTGAAGTAGATCGCTTCAAGGACTTCATCCAAAATGCCTCTCTCATACACATGCCATTCTACAATGGCACCTTCACCTGGAGCAATCGCAGAGGAGGCAAATTTCAGATTGCCTCTAAACTAGATCGCTTCCTGATTTTGGATAACGCGGTACATCTCGAAGGTGATCTTACCACATAAATCTTGGCCCACTTAGGGTCAGATCACTGGCCAATAGCTCTGCACTGGCAGCGACCATGTGACAAAACCGAAAGGCCCTTCTGGTTTGAAGGATTTTGGCTAACGCATCCAACATTCAAGGAATTCGTCAGAACCACCTGGGTTTCCTTTATCCCGCCAGAAGGCTCAAAGATGTTCCAGCTACAGCAAAAACTACGCTTCCTAAAAAGTCACCTAAAACGCTGGAATCGAGAGACCTTTGGCAACATTTTTGAGGCGCAACAGGAGCTCAATAAGGAGCTGAAGGATCTCCATCAGGAAATAATAAATGTAGGGCATACAAAAGCTACCTTAGACAGAGAGCGGCACATAAACAACCAGCTTGAGGAAAGAAGGAAGCAAGAGGAAATTTATTGTAGGCAAAAATCACGGATCCGATGGCTAAAAGAAGGGGAGCATAACACCAAATTCTTCCACCGAACTACAGTGCAGAGGCGGATGCACAATAAGATTCCCTTTATCCTTAACCAAGAAGGGGTAAAAGTTGAGGAGCATGAAAAAATAGAAGAAGTCCTTCTCAATCACTTTCAGCAGGTACACCAAGAGCAAGCGGTGGATCGACAAAGAGCGATTGGAAGAATCACCAGCAATATCCCCAAGCTGGTTAGAGAGGAGCACAATGAGTTACTCATGAGCCCAATTCAAGCCTAGGAGGTAGACGAGGCGATGGCGCAGCTCAAGGAAGGTAAGGCCCCTGGACCAGACGGTTTCACTACCACGTTTTCTCATGATTTCTGGGACTTGATTGAAGAGGAAGTCTGGCAAGTTGTTGAGGAGTCCAGAGCATTACGCTGGCTTCTCCCATCCCTTAACTCCACTTTCATCACCCTCATACCCAAAGAGGAGAACTCCCTAACTCCTGAGAAATTCAGACCCATCGCCCTCTGCAACGTTCTCTATAAAGTCATCTCCAAAGTTATTGCTAACAGATTAAAACCCCTTCTACCCATGCTCATCTCTCCGGAGAAATCGGGTTATGTCGAGGGAAGACAAATTATGGATGGCATCATTCTCACTCATGAAATCATCCATTCCCTCAAACAATCCAAGCAAGCTGGCATGTTACTCAAACTCAACCTCTCCAAAGCTTTCGACAAGCTCAGCTGGTCTTACATTCAACATATGTTGAAAGCTTTTGGCTTCTGCTCCACCTGGGTTCGCTGGATCATGAGTCTTATCACCTCCTCTCATTTTTCCCTTCTTGTCAATGGTCTTCCCTCCCGCCCCTTCAAACCCTCCAGAGGCATTAGACAAGGGGATCCCCTCTCCCCCTTCCTTTTTGTTATTATTACTGAGGGTCTTGGCAGACACATCAAGCAGGCCCTCCAATCTAATCAGCTTAGAGGGATCTCCATCCAAAACTCCCCAGCCTCCTCTCATCAACAATTTGTCGATGACACCATGCTCTATGGTTACCCCTCAGCTCAGGAAGCCTCTCGCCTAAAATCCCTGCTCAACGACTTCTCAGAAGCCTCTGGCACTCATGTCAATAACTCCAAGTCTCAAAATGTTTTCTTCCACACCCCTTCGCCTGTTAAATCCGCCATCACCCGTATCCTAGGCTTTCAATCCGCCTCCCTCCCCTCCACCTACCTTGGGGCTCCTCTTACTGCCTCGGCCATTAAGCAGCCTGCCCGACGTTCTCTTCTTGAGAAGCTTGATTCAAAACTCAATTTATGGACTCGCCGCTCCCTCAATCTAGCCAGTCGAGTTGTGCTTATTAAGTCCATTCTTCAAGCCATGCCTCTCTATCTTTTCTCTATCCTTGCTGCTCCAAAATGGGTTCTGAAAAGATTGAGAGACCTTCAGTGGGATTTTCTATGGGGAAGCTCAGCCACTAATCGCAAATGGGCATTAGTGAAATGGGACACTGTGTGCAAGCCCAAAAACAAAGGAGGCATAGGACTCAGAGATCCAGAGAGCAGCAACACCATCATGAATGCCAAAATCTGGTGGCAATGGTTAACTAATCCAGATAAGTTATGGGCCAAAATATGGACAGCCAAATACACCAACAATATGCCCCAAGCAGAGCTCATAAGATTCAAGCCCACAATCAATGGATCACTCATTTGGAATGCAGCCAAGCAGCATCATCAGCTCATCCAGAAGCACAGCTTCTGGGAAATACGAAATGGTCACAGCGCCAGATTTTGGAAGGATGCATGGAACCAACAACCCAAACTTTCAAGTGTTCTTCCTCCAATGATCATTCCGAATAGACAGGAGCAGCAGCATGCAACCGTCCATCAATTCTGGGAACAGGACACGGTAAACGGATTCAGAAAATGGCGTCCGAGCAACCAAATAACCACAATCACAAGCATTCAGGAGGCAGCAACACTCGAAGACGAGTTAAAAAAGAGAAGCATATGGTTTGAGAACAGCGAGGATATCCTCAGATGGGGTTACCTCCCCAAAGGAGCATACTCCACATCCGAAGCCTATAATCTCATAGGCGACTCCACCACCAGACCAGACCCTCTATGGGAGCGAATTTGGAGCTTCAAAGCCTGGCCCAAAATATCACATTTCCTCTGGATGGTTGGACATAAAAAGATTCTCACCTGGGACAAGCTAAGGAGACACAATTTCCATGGGCCCTCAATATGCCACAACTGCTTTAAAAATGAGGAAACCTTACAGCACCTTCTGGACACTTACCCAATCACCAACAAGCTGTGGGATTAGGTTGGCTTCAGATGTCAAAGAAGATGCAGAGGACCTGGAGACATCATAGATACCATCCGTCAGTGGCCAAAAAGCCCCTATGATTGTGTGATCCTTAACTACATGTGGAATATACTCCCCGGCACTGTAATATGGAACATATGGAAAGAAAGGAATAGGCGCATTTTCAAAAACCAGAGCTCGCCTATGGAGGAAATTTGGAGTAGACTGCATGGAAACCTCAAAGAGACCATGCTTCTGAAATCTTGGACTAAGGAAGACCTCCCTACTAACGACAACGAGAAAAACATCCTGGACAAATGGAAGCTAGAGCTGCCACAAAGGAATGCCACCCAGCGGACAACGAAGGGTAATGACAAGGAGGTCAGAAAATGGAATGCCCCACCCACCAACTCTTACAAAATTAATTTTGATAGAGCCTCTAAAGGCAACCCTGGGCCAGCTGGTTATGGTGGTATCATTCGTAATCACAATGGTAACACCCTGCAGATCTACTTCGGCAATATAGGATGGGACACCAATGACTCGGCGGAGTTGGAGGATCTCTGGCAAGGGCTCTTAGTCGCCAGACGCCAGAATCTTCAACCACTGATAGTGGAAGGCGATTCCCAAGTCATCATAAGCATGGTTACTCGCATTCAGAATGGCTCTCAGACCAGAAAAGTAGTTGACAGTTGGAGGCTAGAAGCAAGGCTAAACAACATTGCTCAAGAGCTACATAACCACAGAGCCCTCTCCTTTCATCACTCCAAAAGAGAAGGCAATAAGGTAGATGATCTCCTAGCCAATATTGGGGTAGAAAGCCACCATCCTTTCCAAGCAGGAAATTTGGACATCATCCATAGCAATCAACAGACTCAGGAATGTAAGAATCTCCTACAGAGCGATACTGAACCCTCGGATGCGGGTGATGGCACGTCATGAAAGGCTGAACCACATGTCCACCATGTGCCGCCCCATGATCAATTAAATGCTGGAAGGACTCAGCCGTCAAAGGCTTAATCCTGCGAGGTTTATGCTCTGAGCATTCAATGCTGAGCAGATTGAAGGGATGGCGGCAGTTATGGTGCGCTTCGATCAAAGGAATGTTGAGGGATATCAAGGCATGGAGGGGCAGTTACCAGTTCATCGTTTTGGTGGTGTTAAGGAACTGCGATTGTAGAGACATTCGACACAGAGGCAGACTTGCAGGAGGGCGGTTATCCCACCACCTCAAGCTGCCTTCTGAGATTCTCGTCGCTCCAACTCAGGTTCCTGTTCTGAGAGAAAGCGGAAATTTGAGAGCATTTCAGAAGGTCTGGTGGCAAATTTAGAGGTTCTGGTGGCGAACTCAGAGGTCCTGGTGGCAAATTCAGAGGTTCTGGGGGAAAATTCAGAGGTTCTGGCGGTGAATTCGGAGGTTCTGGTGGCAAATTCAGAGGTGCTGGGGGCGAATTCAGAGGTTCTGGTGGCGAATTCAGAGGTTTTTGTGGAAAATTCAAAGGTGGTGGTGGCGCTTGGAAGGTTCTGGTGGCGAATTGTGCCTTCTTGTTGGCCTCACAAATCGCCCAAAGCTATCAAGGGAGAAGGAAAACTGTCCATGGCGAGGCTACGACAACGGCAACCTTGCAGGAGGGGATCTGGACGAGGCTCATCATTGCGCCCACCGGCAGAGAGGGAGCACCACCATTGCTGCTGCTGCTATTGCTACAGGAGGGCAGGGGTCAAGCCACTCCAAGCTGGGCAATACATGGAGGTTGGAAACGCGAGCGAAGGGGAGCCAGCCCTCCCAGCATTTGGCTCGGTGGTGTTCACCCTAGGCAACTCCAAGGATAATCCAGGAATTAATGCTCATGTTTCAGTGCTTTTTACTCAAGCTCCGGAAGGGAATGAAGGAGAGACGCCTCCAGGAATGGAGGAACCACCCCCAGAGGGCTCTGGAAAGGCGGGTCCTGTGCTGCCTCCATCAAGTGGGGAGGGTTCTTCAGGGAAGGAGATTATGCCCGCTCCCTCTCTCGCCCAGGCGAGGGAATCTCAAGGCTCTGCACAGGACAAATGGGCCACCATGTGGGAAGGAATCCCTGAGGGTGAGGGATGGTGCACCATTGTGGAGGAGAAAAATCCTGACGCTGACTGACCTTCCTACACACGCTCCAGCACCTGCCGTCTCCTCTCAGCTCGGGTCCAGGATTTTGTTTGCTGTGGGTAAATGGGTTCGGGTTAGCATTATGTCTGTTCACTTACAGTTTCTTATTTTGTCCAGTTTGTTTTGGTCGTGTTTTGTCTCAGTCTGTCTTGTTTGTATCAGTCCTTGGTCTGGTTATGAAGAACGCCCCTGCATGGGCAGGCATGCTTATGTTTAATTCAATATGTCTAGGTCTGTTGATGGGCAAATTGAATTGGTTTCCTGCCTCAGTCAGTCTTTTCGGAGGAATTTTGGAAGTGTTGTTGATGCTACCCCTGCGTGGGAGCTTTTTGAGTCAAAGATAAGTCACCCAAGGCGCCAATGGCGGCCATGGAAGTCCTGCTTCACTGTTTGTAATCATTTTACTGTAAATATAATATAATAGGCTAGCTAGTTTTACCGAAAAAAAAAACAAAGCACCTAAAAGTGAATTTTGAAATAAATTTGTTTAACTAAACACTGAAGACATAACATTTAAGCGTGTCCATAAGAGAAGATATAAAACAAAAACATAAGATAAACATCACCATAAATTATTGACACGGGGATCCATGAACAAGTCACTGAAATTTTGTAAATAGCACTGCCCAATCCATAATGTCTTTATTATATCACACACCAACCATTTCCTTAACCAAAATTACATCATATATACATCAAAAAAATATTATTTCCTCCTGTTAGGAACTGAATTATACAAAACGACTTATTTTTCTACTTGTAGTAGCCAATATAGAACTACCTTCTACAAATTAGGAAATTGTTTGACTAGATTAATATTTAACAAAATGCATTTAATGGTTGTATAAAGATGAGGTTTGAAACTCTAAGACACTTAATGGCACTTTTCATAACCATATAAATCAACTTCAAGAGGTCTAGAGTCGAATTAAAAGGTCAAACTGCTGACTGTGTAAAAATGTAGCAAATTTGTTGCATTACTTCCTCCATTATAAGAATGCAACAAAAATGCACCAAATTCATCATTATCATACTTATGATCATCTCCTATATTTTTGAATATGTTAAAGAGGTGGAAGGCAACCTCTAAAAGATCAGATACCTATTAGAAAACATTTTTTCAAATTACAAACCTCTATTCTTGAAAATCATCAGTTGTCAGAATCAAACATTAGCTGCCTCAACTAATAGGTCCAACGTTCCTTTTATTTCCTTTTGTTTTTCCTACAATGCCTCCTATAATTTTGTTTTGTAGCCCTCAATTCATTTTTCAAGATGAGATGTTTCCTGTAAATTTTTTGAGTTGTCTATGTAGGGGTAGTGTTCTCTTCAACAAATTTTTAGCCTTAAATAGTGTTATCTTCTATTTATCCCTTTCATCTTGTTCTCTAAGATTGATGATTTCATCCTGAGATTTCTTCAATTGCTTCCTTAGCCTATTGAATGTTTTTTTCCCTCATCCAACTGAATCTTTTTCTTCCCTTGCATTGACTTTTGTTTCAGTGGGCTTTCTTTTTGTAGGTTCAATTTCCTAGCTGAAGATCTGGTTACAGGGATCCTTGTTTGTGAGATCTCTAGCTCGTGGATTTGCTCAATTTTTACCTTCCTTTTACCTTTTGATATGGAGACAAGTAAAGATTTCTTAATTACTAGTTCTGCATTATCTGTTTCAGATGTGTTTTCCAAAATATTCTTCTTCAACTCCCTATTATCATGTTGAAGTTGATCAATAACTAAATGAGCCCTTTTCAACTGCTCCTATAGTTCCATAATCTCTTTATCCCTAACATCTAAATAAATATTCTCTGGTATGGTGTCTTGAACTTCAATAAGTTGTTAAGGTATTTCGTCAATGGGTAGCCCTTTTGTAGCAACTCTTATGTGTGGTTTTTTGGAAACCCTCATCATCTCACGAGAGAAATGAATCTTTTTTCCTTTTTTCCTATCATATTGGTCGACTAAAGTCTATGGCCTTTTGAATGAGCCTTTTGTTGTTGGTTGAACATCCTTTTCCACTAATGAGGGTGTATCATTTTTTCTCCATGGACTATCTGAAAGTTCAACTGTCAACTTGGATGAATCCAAAAATGCTTTCCATGACTGGATTTTCTTCCTCAAAACTTCCACCACTAACACTTTGATCAAGGGGAAATGAAAGAGACTGTGCTCCACTTCACTCTTCTTACCTTGAACTTTATCTTCCATCTTACCAATGCTCCTAAACAAGTAAAAAGGTATATTTAAATGATTTTTACTTGTAAAATGCATCAACAACCTGAAGTGATATTGATAAACCCTCCCAAATTTTCCTTTACAAGTGAAAAATATTTGAATCAACTTGAGTACTTTGTTGTACGGTTCAAGAAGACATTCCCTTGGCACGATGGTCCCATATTCTTTGTTTTTATACTTTGCCTTTAGAAAATATTTGTAGTTAAATTTATCTAATGACATGTCCTTGAACCATTGTTCTCCATGCAATGGGATGTTTGTAGTTGCTGAGATAGTAACCTATGAAACTGGTAAAATAAATTCTCCAACCTTTCCGCCAGTGAAGTTTATAGCAAATTCTCTAGTTACATGAACACTGTAACCCTGTATCTTTTCACAAAACTTGATGCAACTAGTCTACTCAAATGCAACCCTGGTAGTTGGATTTGAATTCACCAAGGTACTATCTTCAGGTTCAAATATGACTATGTCACCCCCTCTATACCTTTTCTTCCTCTCTCATGTTGTCGTGACTCATAATGAAAATTTTTAGGGTTTCAAAATATAATGAAAATGCTCAACAATTTAACACATCAAGAATGTAACAATAATGGAATTAGGGTTTGGTTGATGGTTTTTAATAATATTTTGAATGGAAAATGCTTGTGTCTAAAAGCTTAAACTACAATAATTTAAGTCACAAACCAAACTGCAACAACTATTTATTTCTGTACGCAGCAAACTTACCAAAACACATGCGCAATGAGGAAAGCACAATGAGTTAAAGACTATGTGGGTTAAAATATTGTCTGGTTGATCTCCTCAGTTGTTAAAGATGAATTAGAATTCAAAAAAAATAAATAATTTTAGAAAAGGGAAAGTTGAAACCTGGAAGTGGTTGTGGTGGTGAGGAAACCTTTGGTTTGTGGAAGTGGAGCGGACCATGCAGTCAAAATGTAGCGAGCTCTTGTTGATATTCAGGGCATATGAGCAGGATGAGTAGTGTGCTTGATGGATTTTTTGAAATCTAAAACAAATCTTTATAATCCTCCACACATTCCAGAACTTCTTTCAAGCACAACACAAAGGAAAAGTGCAACATCAACATATGGTGACAAGGATATGATGTACTATCTGATTTGACCATGCAACTCACTGAAAATACATCACTGACTTGTCCCAGTAATGAAATACCAAACCAATTATTGCCTTTATCCATGACTTGGATGACACATTAACCCTAGACTTACTAAATGTAGACCTTTTAAGAACTTGATGACTTGATTTCTTTCACCACTCAAAACTTTAGTATATCCTATCCCAAATTGACACTAAGACTTAATCTCTATGAGATCATAGCAAGAATTTACAAATTGACCAAAATAATAAAAAGACCAAACTTGACTTTGATTACTATAACATAAGACTCTAACAAATATGATGTTCTATTGTATCATATACAACCATTCATCATGAGGTAACAAGTCTTCATCAAATTTAGCATCAACAAATTGAATTGTTGGATTGAACATAAAATTGACTGCTCCAATGGTAGCTTCACTTTCATCAACAAGAAATGTTGTTGGATTCACCAAATTGTGATCAGTAGGCTCTGTTGCTAGATTAACCAAATTGTCATCAACAAGCTTTGTCGCTAGGTTTGCCAAATCTTCACCCACTTTCCGTTGTGCATAGTGGGATTCACGAGCATCTATGTGCTCCTTCTCTGCTTCTTCTGCAAATTCTTCCGACACATCATCCACTTGTGGTTGAGCAAAGTGGGATTCAACAAAATTTTCATCTTGTTGTAGATATGCTACTATAGAACCACCTTCATCTTCAACTTCAATGCTCCCCCTTACACCAAAAATCCTCTCAAGGGTGTCCCAAGCCTCCTTGGTTGTCTTTTCATCTGCAATTAGGAATAGAATGTTGTCATCTAAAATTTATTTTCTGCATTTTAATGTGAAGTAATTATTTTTCCTCTTCACTTTCAATGATTCCAAAAAAGGCTTCACACATCTATAGTCATTTTTTCAAATTTATTAGTCTCTTGGCTTTTCCCATTTTTTGAGCACTGACATAATGCGATTCAACAAGAAAATGTACTTGTAGACATAGCGGTTGTCTAGAACAAAAACATCTTTGCAATGATTTCTCTGCTACTCAACGTTGAAAAAAATGGGTCTAGAAATTTTCACAAGGGCGAGGCTTTCAAAAAATATTTTATAAAAGAAAATTCACAATTCTGAAAGATAATTGGAACAATGCCCCTTTATTCTAATCTCCTTCTCAAAGCTTTAAAAAACCTTCTTTAAAAAAAATGTAATGCTCCCTTTTTTCTATAATTCAAATTCTTGTTTAAAACAAACTTTGAATAAGAAACCCCCTTTTTTTTTAAATAAGGCACTCAAAAACATTTCAAGAGCAGTGAAAACCTTTCAACTCTCCCTTTTCACCTTTTTTTTTAAATTCCTTTTTTTAATTAAAAAAATTCCTTTTAACATGAAGCCTTTAACTCATTAAAAAGAGAATTTATTAAAAAATATGACAACAACCTTTATGTTTTTTTTTAAACATACCATGAACATTCATAGATTCACTCGTTTGCCTTCATGATCTGAAAATCACCCTATGAGTGATCTCAATTAAATATTTATTGAATGAAGGTATTACAAACTCATGTGCTAGTGTGTGTCTATGTTATTTTAGAAAATGGATCGATCAGATTGCAAAATACATAGACACTGGGAAAATGGAAAATAGCAGAGAAACACAGTAAGAAAATACAAGAACACAACAAGTTAATAAGGAGTTCACCCTATCCTCCAAGGCTATTTCTCTAATCCATCATTTAGTGGTGGCCTTCTTTTATTGTGTCTTAAGCAGAGAATTACAATGAAGGAGCTCAACATGAGTCTCTGAAAACATAACTGCTTGGCAGGGTGGTTCTTGGATTCCCCAAGCCACTAGAGTGCACAGACTCTTTTCCTTACCAACTATTGACCTTTCTGGTCTTTAATGGAAGGAGCCTAATGTGGTGCTCAGTCCTGACAGATGCTCTCAGGGATGGCTTGAACCTCTCAAGCTCTCTGGTGCTCGACGCTTCCTGTGGTCAGCTCGGCCCTCTGTCTTTCTGATTTTTGCTTCACCGTCTTTTCTTCATTTTCTATGACTTCTTCCTTTTCTTCTCTTCTTCTTCTTTCGTGTCTTATGCTTTGTCTATTCATGGCTTTAAAGCCATTCGATCTCATGGCTGTTTGATTCCCCTTCTACCTCTGTTGGATCACCTACTGCAGCTTCGCCTAGAGTTCCCTGTCTCAACATCATCATCCGGCTCATAGGGAGTGGCCACTTGTCCTCCTACAAATTGCACCAACTTTTCCCTCGTCGGTTTGATTCTTTGGTTACGTCATGGAATGAGTCATCTGCCACCTTGGTGATCAAATTGGACGTCAAACTTCTCTCTGTTGTGGCTTAATTCCCTGTCAATTTCATCTTTCCCATTGAGCGCGATCTCAGCCATTAGATCTGGAGCCCCTAGATCTGACGCCATTCACTTATTTCGCGTGGTTTACTTTCTCGACCGTTAGCACACGATGAGTGGTGGTTTTCTCTCTCCTCCGCTTGCCACGCGTCGAGCGCTGAGTGGAATTGCTAGGTTTCAACCAAATCCGCTTACCGCCCGAGGGTGCCCCCGATCAATACCACCAGTTTTTTGGAGCACAGGTCCTACCTTTAGCCTTTAGCACTTTTTCCCCATGACTTTCCTAGGTTCCATGTGACCGAACACTCGGGGCCTTTCCATTTCGAGAGGTTTTGCCCAGCGATGCGCAATTAGCGCTAACTGCTAATCACGCATAAAAAACTTTCTGCTTTTCCCGATCTGGGCTTCCCAGGTGCTAGTTTCGCCCCCTGCATAGTGTCCATGGGCCTTGATCAGTGCGCTTTGATCGAGGTCCTCATCATTCCACGCTAGCTACCAAATTTTAATGTTCAAAGGTTTTTCTAATCGCTTTGTGTTCTTGAATTTGAAGTTTGTCTTGATTTGATGCAGTCATGGTTCTCTGATAATTCTTCATGGATCCAATTTGGAGCACGACCTTCCAATCGAAAAAACTTTTGGACCACCAAAAGTTGGTTTTCAAGCATCGACTAAGTGAGCATAGTGTTGTCTCACTTGTCCAATCTAAATCCACTTTGCACTGCTCGACTTTGAACCCTTGAGTTCAATTCCGAGGTACTCAACACCTCCTCTGCACGTTGTTCTCACCTTCCTGTCCAGAACTGTGTCTTCCTACAATTCATTACGATATTCAGGTAGCAGGTCATCAATAGAAGGTAATTGACTCTGCTCTTCGGGATCCTCAATCATTGAAGGTTTAAACAATCTCAGGTAGCCTGAATTTAAAACTGAGTAGATGTGCATGTAAGCTGGTACATCAAGGTGAAAAGCATTCTCAACAATCTTCTCAAGTATTTTGAAAGGTCCATACCTGATGGGCTTTAGCTTTTTACATTCACCTTGCTTCTTATCCTTACTGATGTATAGCGAGACTTGGTCACCAACTTGGAAACTATGCTCCATCCGATGCTTGTCATGCCTAGCCTTGTATTTGGATTGGCTCTTTTCCAATTGTTCGTGTACTGCCTGGTGGATCTCTTTGATTTGTTCAATGAACCTAGTTGCCCTGTCCACATCACTATGTCCCTCAACTGTGGTATCTTTACCAAAGAAAAAATCCAAAGGAGACCTTGGGGTGAAACCAAAACAGGTCTCAAAAGGAGATCTATGTGTAGAAGAATGTTTTGCTCTGTTGTAAGCATGCTGCACATAACACAAATGTTCATCCCAAAGCTTAGGATGTTTGCTGCAATATCCTCTGAGTAACTGGATCACTGTCCTATTAACTACTTCGGTCTGGCCATTAGTTTCTGGATGAAAAGCGGTGCTTTTCTTCAATTTGGTGTCCATCAGTTCCCATAGATTTGACCAAAAATTCCCCACAAATCGAGTGTCTCGATCAGATACAATGGAAGTGGGTAATCCAAAATGAACCCATACATGTTCAAAGAACAATTTTGCAGTTTATTCGGTTGTAATCTGTTTATTACAAGGTATCAAGATACACATTTTGTTGAACATGTTCACAACAACATATAGATAATCATGAGCTTTCCTAGATGTAGGCAGTCCTCCAACAAAAACCCTGGAAACACTTTCCCAAGGGTAAGAAGGTACTGGTAATGGAGTGTAAAAACCTAGTTTTCTGTTGCTAGGATTGCTTTTAGCACACATAGTACACCCTCTTACATATCTAGAAACTGTCTCTTTCATTTTTTCCCAATAACAAAATCTTTGCAGTTGTGCAACAATTTTACTTACCCCAAAGTGACATGATATCAGAGAAGTGTGTGCAAATTTTCTAGCCCCTAGCTTATCATTTGCTTGATCATAAAGTAAAACTAGGTCACCTTCCGAAAAATTGCGGGGTGTAACATTCCGATGATACTGAGATTTGATCCGTTTGGCATGAAGTTTCGACAGCTAATGCAGCATTGTGTCAATTCTCATCTAATTGAGCTAAGTATAATAAACGTTTTTCTTCTTCAGAAGTGGCTGGCAATAATTTCACAGCAATTTGTAATGATGGGATTTCGCATTCAATGGGCAATACTGCCTCTAAACCGTAAACCAATTAAAAGCGAGTAAAACCTGTTGATGTTTTGACTGAGGTTTGGTACACCCAAAGCACTGAAAATAACATGTTGTGACAATTCGACTGATGAATCCCAATGATTTGTCGGATCATGGTGACTAGAACTTTGTTGACTGATTCAACCAAACCATTTGCCTGTGGGTGATATGGAGTGGCATTATTGTGATGCAGGGCAAGCTGATCTGTAAGTTCGGTCATCATGATGTTTCGAAAATGACTCCCATGGTTAGTGATAATCGCTTGGGGAACACCAAACCTAGCAACTATATGGTTGAAAATGAAAATAGCGGCAGTTTTGCCGTATGCCGAAAATGTAGGCATCGCCTCGGCCCACTTGGTAAAATAATCTACCGCAAGGATGATATATGCATGCCCCCCGGCCGAGTGAGGGTTACATGTAATAAAATTGATACCCCATTTTGCGAATGGACCAATGGCAATGATTGGGTGGAGAGGAGCAGGAGGAGCATGCATCTTACGATAAAAAATTTGGTAATTGTGGCATTTCTGGATGGTAGTAATACAATCTTTGAATAACGACGGCTAAAAATAGCCAGCCCACAAAATCTTTTGGGAATTGGCATACCCAGACATATGACCACCACACGCTCCAGAGTGGTAGTCATTAAGAATGTTCTCAGCCTCGTCATGAGTAAGGCAACGACGGAAAACAGAATCCACCCCATGACGAGAAAGAGTATCTCCAATAATAGTGTAAGGTTGGGATTGGATTCGTATTTTATGGCATTGAGATCATGAAGTATCTGGCCGAAAAGATTGCGTTTGGAGATAGACAATGATATCTTTGTACCATGGATCAATGGTGCTGATAAGGAATAAGGGTTCATCCGCAATGGATTCTTCCGCCACATGTTCGGTATCAGCACGAGGGAAGTCACACATAATTCCGCAAAAACCAAAGACTTCTTTGACTTCGCCTTCTCAAAGTCCAGGTAAAATTCCTGTAGGATGACAATCCATTTGGAATACTTGCCCCCCAACAATTTTTTAGTCAAAATGTATTGCATAGGGTTACAGTCAGAAATAATGGTGGTTTTGCGTAACAAAATGTAATGACGAAATCGCTGAATAGCTTGGACTGTAGCTAAGGCGAGTTTCTCCACATGTGAATATTTTAACTCAGTGGGAGTTAGAGTCCAACTAAGATAATATATCACATGTTCACTTTCGAATTCATCCTGTTGAACTAAAACCATCCCAATAGTGAAATGGGAAGTGGTGAGGTACAAGAAGTAATCCTGGTTGTAGTTGGGAGGATGCAATAACGGCGCATGCGTCAACGCATGTTTAAGTGCATCAAAAGATTTATCAGCTATATCATCCCAAAAGAATGGAGTGTTCTGTTTCAACAACTGGGTGAAACCTTTTGTAATCTCGGCCTAGTTAGGAATGAAACGACGTAAAAAGTTTTCTTTCCCTTGCAAACTCTGGAGTAGGCGAAGTGTCGAAGGAGGTGGTAACTTGACGATGGCTTCAAGCTTTGAAGGATCGACGCGAATGCCGGCTTTGGATACAAAAAATCCCAGTAACCGACTTGTTTCGATACAGAAAACACACTTGTGCAGATTCAGCCTAATCTGATAATGCCTACATCTCATGAAAATGGCTCGTAAGTGAGTGAGATGGTCGGCTCTTCGTAATGAATGAGCTGGTAAATCATCGAGATAGGGCTGCACAATGTGCTTGATGTCTTGAAATGCATAAGACATTGCCCTTTTAAAAGTTGCCCTAGCGTTCTTCAGTCCAAAAGGTAACTTGCAATAAGCAAATGTCCCCCATGGATAGATGAATGTCGTTTTTGGTTGATCTGCAGGTAGAATGTTAATTTGATTGTAACCGGAAAAGCCATCCATAAAGGAGAAAATTTAACTCCCGGCACAATCATCGATAATTTGATCGATATAGGGCGTGGGATAATTGTCCTTGGGACAAGCACGATTAATATCCCTATAGTCGATGCATATTCTTATCATCCCTTGTTTTTTAGTGACTGGAACAATATTCGATACCCAATCTGTTAAAGGAATTGGATAAATGAAGCCTTCTTTAAGTAATTTCTCAACTTCTGTTTTGATGGCAGCAACGTTTCGTGGGTGTATTTGATGCAACCGTTGCCAGACAGGTTTAGCATCCAGGTAGGTTTTGATCTCATGAACAACGATTGAAGGATCAATTCCTGGCATTTCCTCATAGGACCAGGCAAACACGTCACGAAATTCTTGAGATAGGGCTTTATATGTGTTGACTTCAGTGTCCGTACAAGAAGCACCTATGTGACTGTTTTCAACAATCCCAGGTTTGACTGAAATGTCGATAGGAACCATTCGAGAAATATTGGCTAACTTTTGCTCAAAATCAGGATGTTTTAATAGATTATGAAGTTCTTTGACATATTCAGCGGTAAAAATGGACGAAAAATGATTTTCAAAATGATCAATCTCAGGTAAAAATGAAGACCGATGATGAAGATATTCCCATGGTAATGCATCAATACACAACACTTCCCAAATTTGTTCATCAGTGTGAACGATTTCTGAAAAGGTTGTTGACTCTGAGGTTGAGATTGAAAGTGATTTCCCGTTGATCTCATTCACTAGATCAAGGTTGGTTGAATTTGAGTCGGAAAACGACTGTACTGCTTGATAAGCAACTTCAAAGGGACTCAAAGGCATGGCATCGCCAAGAGAGTCCACGTCGGAATCGAATGGTACGATCCAAGGATCGTCAAGAACAATGGATTCGAATGAAATCATATGAATGGTTGCGAAAGGAGATGGTACGCTGGGAGGAGGAAATGAAAAAGTTTCGAGTAAACCTGAATATTTAACTAATCCTACTCCAACATCCTTATAAGGGATAGCGGGTTTTCCAACATGTTGAATACTCTCAGCAGAGGATGGCCAAATAAATCGTTCTTGCGGACAAGACTGATCTCCCTAGTATCTAATGATATCTAGCAACAAAGAGCACAAGCAAATCTACTTTTCTCTAAACATGTTTCAATTCATTAATGAATACTAAGAGGTGTAACAGACCCTACCTCGGTCCAATGCTTGTTTGAGTTAGTTTTATCCCAAGAGCTTCAAGTAGTTCTCGTTTAATAACCTGCATACACAAACAAGCACACATCAAAGCATACCTACGTATAACAAAACATGTTCATTATGAAGATCAAGGAGCTCATAAAATAAACCATTAGAGACAGCTCATTGAGAAAAAAAAACTTGATTGTATTAACTTTATGAATAAAAGAACCTTACAACCTTTGCCTTGATGTTGCATAAGTTCTTTCCAGGGTCCAGTAGGAGTCTCCTCTACTTTGACAAGCCTCACTCACTTCCCAAATGACATGAAAGGTATGTGATCTCTCCTCTCACAAGCTCAAAAAGGAAGCCTAGTTTTTAGCAGCATTTACCCTCAAGAATCTTCAGCTTTCAACCTCCTCTACAACCAGCCC
>APFE031730434.1:0-11675 GCA_000404065.3 Pinus taeda | reverse complement strand
CCATCATGAGCAACTACGAGAGGGAAGCATCAATCAGGCCACTAGTTTTTGATGGGACAAACTTCGTATATTGGAAGGTAAGAGTTACTTCCTATATTCAATCTCTAGGTACTGAAGTCTGGGATATCATAGATATAGGGTATACTTTTCCAGCATCAACTCCCACAGATCTGGCTGAGAAGAAGAAATATGAAACGAATGCAAAGGCGGTCAATACTCTATTGGGATGTCTATCACAATTTGAATTTGTCAAAGTCATGCAGTATAAATCCGCTAAGGAAATATGTTCTGAGCTACGAAGGAGATGATCAGGTAAAACGAGAAAAACTTCAAACCCTCAGAATTCAGTATGAAAATCTTAGGATGTACAATGATGAAAGTGTGGCTAACTATTTTCTTCAAGTAGATGAGATTGTTAATTGTATGAAAAATTTGGGTGAAGAAGTAAAAGAGGTTGTTGTGGTTGAAAAAGTCCTAAGATCTTTGTCCACTAGGTTTGAATCTAAAGTTTCTGCAATAGAAGAAAAAGAGAATCTTCAAAACCTTAAAATGTCACAGCTGCATGGAATTCTAACTGCTTATGAAATGAGAAAAGGAGGACCATCAGACAGGAGAGAAGCTGCCTTCAAGGCTTCTGGCAAAGGAGACTACTATGAGTCGGGACATGTTAGCTTCTTGCTGCAGCAGGCTACTCATATTTCATGATTGACATTTTACAGGCAAAATATGTCATACTTTGCATGCTGCAATGCTCCATATTTGCTTAACAGTCTCCAAGTGAAGAAGGCTGCTTCAAATTCATTCAATTGCCTTCCAATTTTTGTAAAATTATCCCGGCATCGCCATTTTTTCAGTTAAAGGGAGGTCCAAACAGCTTAATCTTGATCTCCCGAGGTTTAAATTTCTTGTTTTATAATATAGAGAATGTAAATCTGTCCAAACAGCTTAATCTTGGCAGATTCTTAGATAGGTAGAGAAGCAGAGGAGCCCAACAGCTTAATCTGGGCCCTGGAAGAAATAAGAGTAGTATGTAGATAGGAAAGCATCAAAAGAAAAATGAATGGTGGGTTTGCAAGTCTAAGTGCACCCCAAACAAAAGACGAAAAAATGCTAGGTAAGTAGGTTGGGTAGGTAGTTCTGAGGTTGCTGAATCCTAATTGCTGACCAGTTCTAGATTTTCAGGTGTCATATCATTCAGGACACAATCAGCAAGAATTTCTATGCAAGAAGCTCAAAAGAGGTATAGCTAATTCCCCTTCTCTGTTTTCCCCAGTCATTAACTAACTTCCCCAAAACGGGTCAAGATCTGCTTGACACCTCTTAAGTTTTATCATTTTCATAATGCTAGTTTGAGTAAAGATCTGCTTTACTCAAATTTGTTCCTTACTTTCTCTAAAGCATGGTTCTACCCCCTTATAACAGCCTAAGGTCTCCTGAACTTAGCGCTTTCTTACCACCTCCATATTAACCACTAACATTATTATTTAGCTCCCTATTCTTCCCATCCCCTTACTAATATTAAGTAAAATCCCCCTACGTAATATCCCTCCCCCTGGTTGAAAAATAACCTTAGGTACCCCTGGGAATTGCTCAGTTTATCTGAAACTTAGCAAGAACCCTTGACCTCCAAACCATCTCCCAGATACAACGGACTACTTCCAAAGTATGAAATCCCTCTGAGGTAATCGGAACCCTTTCGAAACCTCAAAATGCCCTTCGCACCCACCCACTTGCTCTTTTTTCACCCAAAACTTACACTCCGTAGAACCTTAAAGCCAGATCGCATCACAACATCGCACTTTCCTCTCCATGCAGGTTATGACCCATCCATCACCACACGACGCAATATCTCGATATCGGCGGTCGGTGGTCGCAAGCACTGAATGTCCAACTCAAGCACCCTCCGTTCCCCGCCGATGCGATATTGCGATCGCATCGGAGCTTCTTCATCGCATTACCTCCAGTATCAGCACCTCACCACGTCGTTCTGTATCAGGGACCCACCACAGCTGACGTCATCTGCCGTACAGCCGACGTCATGCTGACGTCAGCAGCCAGAAAGCCGAAACTTCGCGCAGGAAGAAAAATCGCACTTCGGAGCTCCATAACAAGAAACATAGGCAATTTTTGATGCGCGATTAGCGCGAAGCATTAATCGCACATCGCTACGGGAAATAGGCTGTTTTGAAGAATCTTCGGGGAATATTTTGATTTCTTGGCCCCTTGTGCGCCGAAAAGCCCGAAAATTTCCCGATCGTGCCAAAGTGATCCAGTTTGAAGACAACAGCAGATCAACGACAGAGTTTAAAGTGTATCAAATCAAATCATCAGGCGTCAAGCGTGTCAAAGAGTATCAGTCGACGGCGGAAGCCATCAATGTAGCGGCAAAGAGTATCAGTGAAAATCTTGAGCAACGGCCCGAAGTAGGAGAACATTTAATATCTTCCAGCAAATTCATAGAAAGAGGGCGAAGCCACTGGAAGCCCTCAAATCATAATTATTGCGCATTTAACTCACACCAGAGCCGAACTGCATTTCCCAAAGCAAAATCATTCCGGCAGCACCGCATCTAGCCCCCAACGGCCACCTCGTCACCTGTTCCGATTCAGCTGCCCCCAGCGCAGCCAAAAATATTTACTTGCATTTAATTCCAGCAACACTTAGATTTTTGAAGAGTTTTCTAGCAGACCTGTCTAGGTCAATTGTAATGATGTCTTTCCGATATTTTGCTTATAAATACCACCTTGAACAATGTTATGAGGGGTTGGTTGGTTGGTAGTAGTTGTTGGTCAGTCTTCTTTCCAGCATTGTCTCCAAGCAGAGACTCGCACTGTAATTGTCATAATTTCCATAATCAAAGATTGCTGAAAGCATGGATTGCAAAACTACTTGATGTTTTCTCTTGGGCAAGGAATGATTACAGAATTCCTGTGCTTCTACATGATCCAATAAGTGTTTCTCTCCTCTGTTTACTTTTATGTTTTTACCACCATTTCGCCTCCTAAATTGCAGGGAAAAAGAATAGCTTAAGATTTGTTTCATTACAGCTTAAGTTCAATTTCTGCATTTCTTGATGTTTTCTTCAGAAATAGTTATGAGCATGTATACTTAAATGATCTTGTTTACGCTGTTTCTTTCACATATGAATGCATGTTTAGGAATTATTGATTGCTCCTAGATCCCATTTATCCATTTCTCCTCTTTTTTCAGCATGATGAAATGATTCTCTTTTGCCTTTCATCTCTGATTCCCATACCATACTTTCAGCCGATTGACAATTGTATCTTGTGTGGCTATCCCGCTCCGTATCCCCTTGTGACCAAGAAAATGCAAGGAAGCCTCAATCTGTGACTCCAAACCCAATGGTTCGAAACTTATCACACCTTACCTTGCCTCTTTTCTTGAGAATCCTACCTCCCATCCAATCACAAACAACACTCCCTTCAAGCCAGAAAGCTAGCCTAAAATCATCAACTAAGGTTGAATCAGAACGAGAGAGCCCTCTCTGATTGCAGGTGGGCTAGAACCTGCAATCCAAAGATTGGTTTGTGGTTACCTCGGCCGTATCCCTACTTAGGAGCACTAGGGACAACCTGAGGGTTAACATAATGGTGACTCCGCTGGGGACCTCCTCAGATAAATTTATGAAACCAGTCTGCAGCTCTACAGAGGAAGAAACTGACTTGTAAAAGCCTCGGTCGACCTGTACCTGTGTACTCCATTAGGGATTCAAGCGCTTTGTTCATTTTTTAAACCCCATTGGAGAAATTGCTCCTGTTCTTCAGAGCTTGTCACGCTTAGTTCTGATCATTGATGGTGGACAGAGATCAGGCACTTCAAAGTCTAGGCATCCACCTGGCGACTCCACTTCAATTTCAATCAAAGGCTCCACTGAGGAACAAACCAAATGTTACAGCCTAGTGCTCCATGTATTAACAGTAAGAGAGAATGACCGAATCCTGGGAGGAACTTCCATTTGATGAAGCTTTAGATGAATGCAGAGAAATTTTATCAGAATTTGAGCTTAATGAAGAATTTTTCAGAGCAGTATTGTCAAAAATACCAGGCGGCCGGAATAAACTTTTCCTTCAGTTAGTTGTTGAAAAATATGAGAATGAAATTGAACTCTTGGAAGCTTAGACACAGTCTTATAATTTCCGCGACCCTAAAGAGTTTTACCACAATCTTCCTCTCCAAGTCCACAAGGAAATAGTGCTATCTCCTGAATTACAGTTTGAGTATGATCTGGGTCTCAAGGCAAAGACAGAAGGATTAGCTGCTAGGCTCATTACCAAAGATGAAACTACTTCGTCTGACCCAGAAGACCCGGAATCATGCCGAAGTCTCCCTTCCCCAACTCAGGAGGAAACACTGTTACCTGAGGACCTGCAGATTCTGTATGATTCGATTTTCAAGGCAAAGACAGAAGGTCTAGCTGCTAGGCTCATTACCGAAGATGCAACTACTCCATCTGACCAAGAAGACCCGAAATCATGCCGAAGTCTCCCGTCCCCAAATCAGGAGGAAATACTACTACCTGCTGATTTACAAACTTTGTATGATTCCACTGCCAGGACAGAGACAGAAGGGTTGGCTGCGAGGCTTACTACCGAGGACGCAGCCGCTCCATCTGACCAAGAAGACTCAGAAGAAGTTCTCTCACACGATGACTTTATTGATCCAATTGCAAACTACATGGAACTTCTGCTTGACCCAAGTTCTATAGCATGCTTTCTCAGTGAAGACCACATACATCAACAACAACTGTTATATGCCACAATTTTGGTTATAAGGGCATATACCTGAATGATGCTTTTACGTTCAGAAACTATCAGTCAGCAAGTTCATCTTGTTTCTCAGTTGCTTAGGTGGCTGCACTGGTTGTTTGATTTCACCTAGCGGCAAAGTAAGTGCTAGTTAGGGTAGGTAGGTAGGAAAAATAAGGCACCCAGAGAAAACAATTTTGCAGAAGACAGCAAGAACTAAAGACCAAGGCGTTCTGACCTGCTGTTCTTGACTTCTCACAAGGAGAAGCCATCCCCAAGTGGAGCTACTGTTAGCTTCCTGCTGCAGCAGGCTACTCATATTTCATGATTGACATTTTACAGGCCAAATATGTCATACTTTGCATGCTGCAATGCTCCATATTTTCTTAACAGTCTCCAAGCGAAGAAGGCTACTTCAAATTCATTCAATTGCCTTCCAAATTTTGTAAAGTTATCCCGGTATCGCCATTTTTTCAGTTAAAGGGAGGTCCAAACAGCTTAATCTTGATCTCCCGAGGTTTAAATTTCCAGTTTTAGAATATAGAGAATGTAAATCTGTCCAAACAGCTTAATCTTGGCAGATTCTTAGATAGGTAGAGAAGTAGAGGAGGCCAACAACTTAATCTGGGCCCTGGAAGAAATAAGGGTAGTATGTAGATAGGAAAGAATCAAAAGAAAAATGAATGGTGGGTTTGCAAGTCTAAGTGCACCCCAAACAAAAGAAGAAAAAATGCTAGGTAAGCAGGCTGGGTAGGTAGTTCTGAGGTTGCTGAATCCTAATTGCTGACCAGTTCCAGATTTTCAGGTGTCATATCATTCAGGACAAAATCAACAAGAATTTCTATGCAAGAAGCTGAAAAGAGGTATAGCTAATTCCCCTTCTCCGTTTTCCCCAGTCATTAACTAACTTCCCCAAAAGGGGTCAAGATCTGCTTGACACCTCTTAAGTTCCATTAATTTCATAATGCTAGTTTGAGTAAAGATCTGCTTTACTCAATGTTGTTCCGTACTTTCTCTAAAGCATGGTTCTACAACCTTATAATAGCCTAAGGTCTCCTGAACTTAGCGCTTTCTTACCACCTCCATATTAACCACTAACATTATTATCTAGCTCCCTATTCTTCCCATCCCCTTATTAATATTAAGTAAAATCCCCCTACATAATATCCCTCCCCCTGGTTGAAAAATAACCATAGGCACCCCCGGTAATTGCTCAGTTTATCTGAAACTTAGCAAGAACCCTTGACCTCCAAACCATCTCCCAGATACAATGGACTCCTTCCAAAGTATGAAATCCCTCTGAGGTAATCGGACCCCTTTCGAAACCTCAAAATGCCCTTCGTACCCACCCACTTGCTATTTTTCGCCCAAAACTTACACTTCGTAGAACATTAAAGCCAGATCGCATCGCAACATCGCACTTTCCTCTCCATGCAGGTTATGACCCATCCGTCACCACCCGACGTGATATCACGATATCGACGGTCGGCGGTCGCAAGCACCGAATGTCCAACTCAAGCACCCTCCGTTCCCCGCCGATGCGATATTGCGACCGCATCGGAGCTTCTTCATCGCATTACCTCCAGTATCAGCACCTCACCACGTCGTTTTGTACCAGGGACCCACCACAGCTGACGTCATCTGCCGTACAGCCGACGTCATGCTGACGTCAGCAGCGAGAAAGCCGAAACTTCGTGCAGGAAGAAAAATCTCACTTCGGAGCTCCAAACCAAGAAACAGAGGCAGTTTTTGATGCGCGATTCGCTAAGGGAAATAGGTTGTTTCGAAGAATCTTCGGGGAACCTTTTTATTTCTTAGCCCCTTGTGCGCCGAAAAGCCCGAAAATTGCCCGATCGTGCCAAAGTGATCCGGTTTAAAGACTGCAGCAGATCAACGATAGAGTTTAAAGTGTATCAAATCAAATCATCAGGCGTCAAGCGTGTCAAAGAGTATCAGTCGACGGTGGAAGCCATAAATGTAGCGGAAAAGAGTATCAGTGAAAATCTTGAGCAGCGGCCCGAAGTAGGAGAACATTTAATATCTTCCAGCAGATTCATAGAAAGAGGGCGAAGCCACTGGAAGCCCTCAGATCATAATTATTGCGCATTTAACTCACACCAAAGCTGAACTACAGTTCCCAAAGCACAATCATTCCGGTAGCACCGCATCTAGCCCCCAAGGGCCACCTCGTCAACTGTTCCGATTCAGCTGCCCCCAGCGTACCCAAAAAGATTTACTTGCATTTAATTCCAGCAACACTTAGATTTTTGAAGAGTTTTCTACCAGACCTGTCTAGGTCAATTGTAATGATGTCTTTCTGATATTTTGCTTATAAATACCACCTTGAGCAATGTTATGAGGGGTTGGTTGGTTGGTAGTAGTTGTTGGTCAGTCTTCTTTCCAGCATTGTCTCCAAGCAGAGACTCGCACTGTAACTGCCATAATTTCCATAATCAAAGATTGCTAAAAGCATGGATTGTGAAACTACTTAATGTTTTCTCTTGGCCAAGGAATGATTACGGAATTCGCGTGCTTCTACAGGATCCAATAAGTGTTTCTCTCCTCTGTTTCCTTTTATGTTTTTACCACCATTCCGCCTCCTAAATTGCAGGAAAAATGAATAGCTTAAGATTTGTTTCATTACACCTTAAGTTCAATTTCTGCATTTCTCGATGTTTTCGTCAGAAATAATTATGAGCATGTATACTTAAATGATCTTGTTTACGCTATTTCTTTCACATATGAATGCATGTTTAGGAATTCTTGATTGCTCCTAGATCCCATTCATCCATTTCTCATCTTTTTTCAGCATGATGAAATGATTCTCTTTTGCCTTTCATCCCTGATTCCCATACCATACTTTCAGCCGATTGACAATTGTATCTTGTGTGGCTATCCTGCTCCGTATCCCCTTGTGACCAAGAAAACACAAGGAAGCCTCAATCTGTGACTCCATTCCCAATGGTTCGAAACTTATCACACCTTACCTTGCCTCTTTGCTCGAGAATCCTACCTCCCATCCAATCACAAACAACACTCCCTTCAAGCCAGAAAGCTAGCCTAAAATCATCAACTAAGGTTGAATCAGAAGGAGAGAGCCCTCTTTGATTGCAGGTGGGCTAGAACCTGCAATCCAAAGATTGGTTTGTGGTTACCTCGGTCGTATCCCTACTTAGGAGCACTAGGGACAACCTGAGTGATAACAGGACATATATCAGACAATGAAAAAGAATCAAATTTTGTCAAAAATCTTCAACGAGGCTCTAGACGATTTTGAGGTAAGTTACCATTCAAATGCTTTGCTTGTGGAAGAGTAGGTCACTATGCTGCCAAATGCCCTCACAAGGATAAGATTGTCAAGGGGAAGGAACCTGTTAGATGGTACAAGAAACAAAACGCAAATAAGAAAAGCTATTACACTCATGAAGATAGTGATGGACTCTCAAATAGCGATGAAGATGAACGAGGTAATCATTATAAACTTTTAATGGCCTTTGAAGATGATGATTACGTGGATGCTATAGATGTGGATGGCTTTTATGAAGAGATTTATAGTCTCAAAAGATGTTTAGAAGAAAATAATATGATCATTGATACTCTGCAATTTCAACTTGATGAAAAAGAAAAATCTCTTGAGAAGTTAGAATGTGAAATTGTTGGTCTTAGAAACGAAATTGAGAAAACAAAGGCCATTAATCTTAAATTTTTTAAAGGATCTGAAACTCTGGATGAGATTATCAATGTGCAGCGTTCCCCTCTAATCAAGACAGGTTTGGGGTATAATGGAGAAGCATCTCAAGCTTCCGCCTCCAAAAGTTATCTCGATGCAGCAAGAAGGAGTGAGCAAAGACCTAATATAAATCATTAGGTAAATCAGGGACAGTCTTCCTCAAGGATGAACAAAGACTATCACGAAAATCGGGGGCATGCTATCTTAAGGATAAACAGAAGCCATAACCAGCCACAGGTAAAATCTTCCCAACTTTCTTCAAGAATGGATGTTGGTAGAAACTACAATCAGTTGGATGATAGTCGCAGGAATTTCTTCAACGACCAATGTTTCTCTTGCCACAACTTTGGTCACAAAGCAGCTCAATGTGTAGCCTATAAGACAATCATGACTAGAGAAGCTCAAAAATAAAGAAGTATGCCTGCAATCATGAAGAGGACCTATAACAACTTTTCCGCCCTTGAAAATGAAATTGAATGTTCTATTTGTAATAATTTTGGTCATGAAGATTCTGAATGCAGGAGCAGGTTTTGGAAGACAACTCAGAAGGAACAAACCTCAAGTGCCAAAACATGGAGAATGAAGGAACCGCAACCAGAAAGATGTGGGATAGCTTTATATGCAGAAGGACAGGAAAATCAATGGTACATCGACAGCAGATGTTCGAAGCATATGACAGGTGATAAAGAAAAACTTGAATCATATGCTGCTTTAGAAAATGGAAAGAAAGTTTCTTTTGGAAATGATACCCCTGCAGCCATAAAAGGGAAAGGCATTGCTCAGTTCAAAGAAAAGGTCAAAGCTGGAAATGTTTTATATGTTGATGGCTTAAAGCATAATCTATTGAGTTTTAGTCAGATGTGCGATAATGGAACCGAGGTTATATTTCGATCAGATGGGTGTAGTGTTCATGATATTGATACAGGAGAAACAGTTATCAAAGGCAAAAGAACTCCAAATAATCTATACATATTTGAAGAAGGAGAACAACAATGTTATTTGAGCAAGAATGATGAACACTGGTTATGGCACCGGAGGTTGAGGCATCTAAGCTTTTCACAAATAAGGAAAGCATGCAAATACCAAGCAGTTCACGGTCTTCCAGACATCAAAATTCCAGACAACACCATATGCAAATCATGTCAGTTCGGGAAGAAAACTAGAACTAACTCCCCTGAGAAGGAAGGATCAACCAGTAGGCCTCTTGAGCTAGTTCATACAGATGTATGTGGTCCATTCAGGACAAGGTCACCTTGAGGAGAAGAATAGCTGATATTATTCATTGACGACTTCTCCAGGATGGTTTGGTTAGGACTTATGAAGCACAAGGATGAAGCATTCGAAAAATTCAAATCCTTCAAAGCCTTGGTTGAGAATGAATCAGGTTACAAAATTAAGTGCCTAAGGTCTGACATAGGTGGGGAGTTTACCTCAAATGAATTTTTCGATTTCTGTGAAGAACATGGAATAAGAAGGGAATTATGTATAGCTAGGACTCCTCAGCAAAATGGAGTGGTGGAAAGGATGAACAGAACAGTCCAACAAATGGCTTGTGCTATGCTTGATGAGTCAGGAACTCCTGCAACCTTCTGGGGTGAAGCTACATATGATGTGGTCATTATTCTCAACAAAACAAATGTCCGAGTGAACAACACTCAAACTCCGCATGAGCTCTGGTATGGTGAGACTCCTTTGGTAAAGCATTTCAAAATATTTGGGAGCAAATGCTATATTAAGAATACTGATGAACAACTTGGCAAACTTGAACCTAGAGCAAATGAAGGCATTCTCCTTGGATATTCTCCCTACAACAAAGCATATAAGTGTTATAATAAAATACTTGGAAGAATTGTTGACAGCATTGATGTAGTGGTTGATGAAAAAGGATACATCCCTAGGCAAGTAAATCATGAAAATATCGAAGAGGATGAAGACTACTCTCCAAATCAGACAGATGATGAAGAAGAGACCCATGAAGAAGAAACCCATGAGGAGCCAGAGGAACAAATAAGGATAGAAGAAAAGAATCCTTCCAGATATGTTCAAAAGAATCATCCAGAATCACAAATTTTGGGGCAAAAGGAGGCAGGTGTTCAAACAAGAAGAACACTTGTAGAAGCCTCAAGCTATTTGGCATTGCTCTCCTCCACTGAACCACAAAATGTAAAAGAGGCATGCAAAGATGAATGCTGGGTCAAGGCAATGGATGAATAACTTGAGCAGATCGAAAAGAACAACACTTGGGAGTTGGTCCCCAGACCAAAAGATAAGAATTATAGGGACAAAATGGATCTTCAAGAACAAGTTGAATGAAAATGGAGAGGTTATTAGAAACAAGGCCGGACTTGTTTGTAAAGGGTATGCTCAACAAGAAGGAATAGACTTTGAAGAAACTTTTGCTCTTGTTGCTAGACTTGAGGCCATCTGAATGCTCCTTCCTCTCTCAAGCTTTCAAAAGTTCAAAGTTTTTCAAATGGACGTAAAATCAGCCTTTCTGAATGGGGACTTAGAAGAAGAAGTGTATATTGAGAAACTAGATGGTTTCATCCTTGGGAATGATCCAAATCTCATATGCAGACTAAAAAAGGCCCTTTATGGTCTTAAACAGGCTCCAAGGGCTTGGTACTATCGTTTGGAAAACTATCTTCATCAACAAGGTTTTTCAAAAGGATCAGCAGATAGTAATCCTCATATAAAAATTGAAAATGACAAATTGCTAATACTTGATGTGTATGTAGATGATATTATCTTTGGCAGCAATGAAGAAGCTATGAGTCAAATCTTTGCCTTGGTGATGCAGAAAGAATTTGAAATGTCTTTGCTTGGAGAACTGACATACTTTCTTGGATTGCAAATCCATCAAAATGAAGGCGGTATCTTCTTGTCTCAAACCAAGTACCTCAAGAAGATTCTGAAGAAGTATGGCATGGAAGATGCAAAACCAATATGTACCCCCATGGTTACAGGATGCAGTCTTAGTGCAAATGATGAATCAGCAGCAGTACATCATCCAACCTATAGATCTATGATTGGAAGTCTACTTTATTTGACAGGTACCTGACCAGAAACCATACATGTAGTGGGAATAGTTGGAATATTTTAAGCAAATCCAAAGGAAACTCATCTTCAGGCAGTAAAGAGAATCTTCAAGTACCTTCAAGGAACTCAAAACTATGGCT
>APFE031730433.1:0-23218 GCA_000404065.3 Pinus taeda | reverse complement strand
ATATATATAAAACATATGTTTTTTCCTCTCTACCTCCTAAACAGGCCAAATCACTATGTACCTAAAAACTTTGATTATACTCCATGAATTAGCACTAACAAATAGCTCCCAAAAAACTCAACTTATATTAACATCGTGGTTTTCAATTACTATAGTCCCATGTCGAGACAATGAGGACTAATGAGTGTCTTGTGGCAAGTTGTTGTTATTAAAAACATAAATAATATTAAGGTCATCGCAAGTAGTTGTTGATAAAACTAGAAATAGTTTAATATTCAAGAATTTATGGTATGGAATGGTTTCCATTAATAAACTTTAGTGTTAATTTAAGGTTACTAGAATTATTTTTATATTTATTAGTATTAATTTATTATTATAGGTTAATTAAGATTATTATGATATATTTAACATTTAAATTTTATATTTTGATATTATTAAATTAAATTAAATTTATTGTTATGAATTGTATTATAACATTAATATTAAAGTTTTTATGTAATATTTATATGAACCAAATAATAATATTATATTTATTATTAATATTATATTATATTAGTATTTATTATGATATAATATTGTTATAATAATAATAATATTTCGAATGGTTAATATAACATTAAATAAATTAGTTTAATAATTTTATTTTATTTTAATAATTTTAATAATAAAGTCAATATTATAGTTTAATATGTTTAATAATAGGGTTAATATTAATATTAATAAGTTTAATCATTTTAATATTGATAACTTTAAGGTTAATATTAATAAGCTAATGTTTAATAAGGTTAAAGTCTAAATATCAATTATGGTCAGTCATTGTTAGTCATTATTATTGATGCTCAATGATACACAATCTTAGTTTTCCATGTTCCTTGGTGAACCATTGGTATCCCTCTTAACCTAGAAAACCCCTTGCTCTACCCATTTTTAATGACCAACTACAACCAACTATGGTTAGAATGGTTGTCAACTAGGGTCTCTATGGATGAACAAGTCAACCATTGTCAAATTAGAAAACCATAATTGTCATAAAAATCTATGGTCAATCATAGTCAAACTAGTCAAACTATGTTCACATATGGTGAACATGGTCATGTCATGTTCACCATGTTTACCATATTTAATGATTGTGAACATGATGGCATAGTCAAACATAGTAAACCTTTCTAGGGTGAACATGGACAACCATAGTCAACAAAGTTCAATCACAGTCAAACAATCATTAACCATAATGAAAACATAGTCACTCATGTTTAACAATAGTCACATTTTGCCAACCATACTCTTACCATAGTCATATATCATCAACTATGATCACCATGGTTGACTATGATTGGAAATTGTTAACTAGGGTCACAATGGTTAGCCATTTTCAACCGTAGTTAACTTTCTTCAGCGTGGTTATCCTACATCAGTCATGGTCAGCCATGTTGAACCATGAGAAACTTAGGTCAAACATGGTCAATCATGGTCATATTTGGTCAATCATAGTAACCATAATCAATCTTTAAAAACCATGGTCAACCCATGCTCAACATGGTCAACCATATTGTAATTCTAATAATAAACATAATAATGAGAACCGTGTGACCATTATCATTGACAACCCTATGTTTACCATATTTTTGGTATAGGATTTTAGTTTCATGGTTTTAACATTGTGTTTTAATATTAGAGTTTTAATAATCAAACATGATGTGATATCAAAACGGGTATAGAAATCTATCTAAAATTGCATTGTTACAAACATTGTTCCAATATGACAATCATTGTCATAATGTTACATTACATTACAATTTATTCAATGTCGCAATGCAACATTAGAAAATTAGTCAACCACATTTAATAATTTTGTTGAGTATGTTCTACCATGTTTGACTATGTTTGATAGTCAACACTCCTTATCTTCAATTAAACATAATCTCCTATCATTACTATTGCTCTCTACAACCTACAACATAAGGAAGAGGAGATGTTGTCACGTAACGTTACATTAAAAAACTTAATATATATATATATATATATGCCTCAGCTAATATATGTATACTTTTTAGTATGAGGGATAAATGTAATTTCTTCATTCAGCCGAGATCTAATGTTTATAGTATGGTAGAAATGTGTAAAGTAAAGTAATATAATGTTAATATTTTTTACTAGGTCAAAATAAAATTAAAATATGGTAGAGATGTGTAACTTAATTTAATGTAAACTCTGTAATTTGGTGAAAATAAAATTAAAATAACAAAATAAAAATTAACCCTATAAAAATTAAATAAGAAAAAAAAAAGACTCATGGTATTGACTCATGGAATTCCTCTGGAATACGGTCTATTTAAGGGGGGATTAAACTAGCCTAGATTCATGTTAGTTTGATGTTATATTTAGATACATAATTAGTTGTAGAAAATGATGGAATTGAATATGTGTAGTTTATAAAGGTAAAGCTTTCTAGTAAAGGTAAAATGTTTTTATGGAAATGTTTGCAGAGGTGAGTAAATATTAGGGAAAATGTAATTATTAAATTTTATCTAATATTTTTTCCTACTTCCATCCACTTTTTACTAAGTTATATTGGATAAAATATAATACTCTAATATTAAATTTTACCCAAAATTTCCCCTCAATGGGTCCACTTCTTATAGTAATTTTTCTTTATATTTATAATTTAAAAGTGAACAAAACTCAACTATAAAATTAGGAGGAATGAGGGGAAATCTTGAGTAGAATATAATATTTAGAGTGGGGTGTGATGTGAAATATTAGGTAAAATTTAATAATATTACATTTTAATTAGTATTTCCCCCCACCCCTAGTCACTATATTAGGTGGGGGTGGTTATAAGTATTGGGTAACATATAATATTGGAATATTAAATTTTATGTAATATTTCCACTCACCTGATTCACTTTTCTGCGTTGAAAGCACGTGTAGATGTAATGTAGGAAATGTAATGTCGACTCAATTGTAATAAATATATTTTTACTAATTAATATAGAGTGTTCCATCTATAAATTTAATTAATAAGCCGATAAAAACTTGATATTTACAATATGACAATATTTTTAATCATGAATATTTACCATTGATATTATTAACTTCTAAGTAGGTTGTTTTACAATACCATGGGCCACTACTCACAAGAGAAATATAGAGAGGGAGAGGAGGGAAGAAAATTATAATACCATGGGCTACTACCATGGTTTATCAATACCATGCGTCATCTAGAGTTTTGATTATTATGTTATGGATCTAGGATTTTAATTATTTTGTTACAATACCATGGGCCAATACCATGGCTTTTCAATACCACATGCCCAAAAACCATAACTTATTTCAAAATCAAAATATTCTACAAATACTTTATTTTAATTTAATTTTATACCATTTTTTAATTAAATATAAGATAAAAGAAGCTATAATTACATTTGAGGTATATATAAACCCTACATCCTTATGATTACTAACAATATTCCCATAGAGATTAAATGGAGGTTTTAATAAATTAAAAAATGAGAATACTTTTATGTATACATATATGAAATTTATATAATATAAATAATATTATAAAGAACTAGGATAGATGCATCTTAACCAAGGATCTAAGATAAGTGAGAAACAAAAGTGATTAACAATGATAGAGGAAAGATAGTGCACCATTCTTTTAATTTTTTTATTATTGTATTTACTTTAACATGATTGATCCAAAATATAGGTTTAATGTTTTACAACCAATTATGTTTTTTTTTAATTTAGATACTTTCTTAAATACAATACAATGGGATCATATTTAAGAAAGAGAGTGAGATGGAAGGGGGAATATAGTGGGGGGGAGAGACATAGAGGTGGGAGAGAAACTGAGAGAGATAAAGGAAGAGAGAGAGAGAGAGAGGAGGGGGAGAGAGGGAGGGAGCGAGATTGATTTGGAGGGGGAAAGAGAGGGAGTGAAGAGCAAAGACATTAAGAGATAGAGATGGAGAAAGAGAGGGAGTGACAAGGTAGAGATGAAGATGGAATGAGGTAGAGAGGAGACGAGGGAAGAGAGGGGGAGAGAGAGACAGAGAGAGGTAGGGAGATAGTGAGAAAGTTGGAGGGTGGAGAGAGAAAGCGTGTGTATGATCGGGGGAGAGATGGAGGGAGGTGGGAGAGAAGGGGAGAGTGAGGACTTGAGAGAGGAGAGAGAGAGATGGATTTGGAAGGGGAAGAAAGACGTAGAGATAGAGAGGTGGAGAGGGAGTGGCAATGGAGAGATGGAGAGTCAATGTGAGAGAGAGAGAGAGAGAGAGAGAGAGGGTGAAGAGAGAGAGAGAGAGGGACAGGAAGAGGGAGCGAGAGAGATATAGATAGATATGGAGAGAGAGAGTGTGTATGTTTTCGGGGCGAGAAGGAGAGGTAAGGGGAGACATAGATATAGATGGGGCAGGGAAGAGGTAGAAGAGAGAGGAAAAGAGAGGGAGGGAGGAATAGAGATAGATTAGATATAGAGATATAAATGGAGGGGGCACAGAGAGAGAAACAGAGAGAGAGAGAGAGAGAGAGAGAGAGAAGGGGAAGAGATAGAGAGGGAAATGAAGAGGGAGGGAGAGATAGATAGATAGATATGGGGAGAGAGAGAGAGCATGACATGTGTTTACAGGGTTGATATAGAGAAACAAATAAGGAGAGATGGAGGGAGTTATAGATATAGATGGCAGGGGGAGAGAGGGAAGAAGAGAAAGATAGATAAAGAGAGGGAGAGGAAGATAGAGAGAGATGGGGGAGAGAGGGAGGGGAAGAGAGAAAAGAGGAGGGAGAGGGAGATAGACACAGAATGGAAGGTGAAGAGAGAGGGAAGAATAAAGAGACAGACATAGACAAATACAGACATAGAATTTAGATCTAGAAAGTCATGAATATTTTGGATTTTCACTAAAATAGATGTATTGATTTTAATGTAGTTGTTGATTTTCAATCCTATTTGATCATATGCACTATATGCATTGATTTAAGTGTAGATGTCAATTTGTAATCCTATTTAGTACTTATACTAGATGCATTTATTTCAGTGTCGATGTTGATTTCTACAACTATTTGATTGCTACACATGATGCATTGGTCTTAGTGTAGATATTGATTTATAATCCTATTTGATCGCTTGCACTAGACACATTGATTTCATTGTAGATGTTGATTTCTAAACCTATTTAGTAGCTTACACGAGATGCATTGACTTTAGCGTAAATGTTGATTTCTACTCATATTTGATTTCTTGTATTAGATGCATTGGTTTCAGTGTAGATATTGATTTCTAATCCTATTTGATTTCTTTCACTAGATGCATTGATTTAAGTATAGATGTCGATTTCTAATCCTATTTGATTTTTTTCACTAGATGCATTGATTTTACTATAGATGTTGATTTCTGATTTAATGCAACTAGATGTATGATGTACATTAATTTCAAAGTAATTAGATTAATATTGTGCATTGATTTTAGTGTAAGCACATCTCTGCCTCCTCCATCTATATCTCTATCTCCCATTGTCTCTCCTTCTCTATCTCTCTATCTCACCCCCTAAACATACACACTCTCTCTCCATATCTATCCATTTATCTCTCTCCCTCCTTCCCTTTCCCCTCCCTCACTCTCTTCCCCTTCTCTCTCTCTCTAACATTTCTCTCTCCATATCTATATCTCTTCCTCCCTCCATGTTTGTGCCTCTCTCTTCTTCCCTCTCTCACCACCCCCCATCTATATATCTATCTCCCCTTGTCTCTCCTTCTCACCCACAAAACATACACACTCCCTCTTGGTGTAAGCACATAAAAATTATTCATGACGTGTATTGACTTATGTGTTACAATAATTCAACCATAAATACCAAACTTGAATTTCCATCCTAAATAAAATCTTACCCGAAATTTGGCTTCTTGAAACTATAAACTATTTATAATTGGGTACATTCTTATTATTCTCATTTTCCATCATTCAACATTGTTAATTACTTTGCATTCAAACATGGTAATAGAAAATATGTACCATTGAAAATTATTTGGGGTTTAACACTCCATAAGTAACCATGATTGATTTTCGAGAAAACTACTATTAATATTGGAGGGCAACAAAGACAAGGTATTTTGTTTACTTCAATAGCTCGAGTTAAATATATGAATGGTCTATGACTCCAACTACTCTTTTCATATGATCGATATGAGAAAATGGAAAAACTAATAGGTGCGGAAATAGGAACAGTAAAAGAAAATAGTTTCAGATTAATCGTAATGAATATTGTTTGTAATTTACTGTATTCTTATTATTCACATTTTCCATCAATCAAAATTGTTACATTGACACTTTGCAGTCAAAATTTTTATTTCATCATTTTCCATCGTTCAAGTTACTAACAGTCTCTCGCATATCAACAAACTGAGGTAACTAAGAAAATTTTAAATTAAATTGACTAAATAAATCTTAGACATATTTAGCATATTTAAAATGATCAAAATAATTAGATGTTCAACAAATTTTGTATGATTGCACATGACTAAAACAAGCCTAGATCCATCTTAACACCAAATCTATCAAGCGTCAAGAGGGATCAAATCCCTCGAGTTGCAAACCTCTCCTCAATTTTGCACTCAAAACATAGGCTTTCACCTCTAGATATTTAGTCCCTCTCGGCGGTTGATAGATCCGACGTTATGATGGATCTAGGCTGGTTACTATTAATAGTCAAACATAACCAACCATATTATTGAATATAGTCAAACAAAGTCAACCTTGATAGTCATTGTTTAAATCATTTACAATGATGATATTATAATATTGGGTTTGATATTAGGGCTTATAATAATGAGTTTATAATATGGGGTTTAATATTAGCGTTTATAATATTGGGATTAATACTAGGGTTTATAATATTAGATTTAATATTGAGTTTATAATAATAGGTTTTATAATATTGGGTTTATTATTAGGTTTATAATATTGCATTTAACATTAGGGATTATAATATTGGGTTTAATATTCTGGTTTATAATATTCGGTTTAATATAAAGGTTTATACTATTTAGTTTATAATGTTGGGTTTAATATCCAAGTTTATAATATTGGGTTTTATAATGTGAGGGTTTATACTATTGGGTTGAATATTAGGGTTTAATATTATATTTGAAATATTGGGTTTAACATTAAGGTTTACAATATTGACTTTAATAGTAGGCTTTTTAATGTTAGTATTGAGCTTAATATCAGAGTTTGTAATATTGGGTTTAATATTGGGGTTATAATATTTTGGTTTAGTATTGGGTTTTATAATGTTACGGTTTATAATATTAGGGTTTAATATTGTGACATTGGAATGGTACATAAATATATTCAATGTCGCATAGTGACAAGTATTGTTTGAATGTGATATACGATGTTACAATCATTGTCATAATACAGTAAGTTAAAATTTAACTTACTAGGAGCTCCCCTATGGAATCACCATGTATGTTTAAGACGGAATTTAGCCTATAGTAGTAGGTTACTTTAATCCCAGGAAGCTTTGACAAGAGCTTTCGCAAATGGTGTGTGTGAATCACGGGGGCTTCACTTAGGGAGCAATACCATACCACATGGGTTCATATTGGGGGAAATATATTGAGGAAAATGTGGCATAATATATTAGGGGATACATAGGGGGTGAAGGGTTTTTTAATTGGCCAGTATAGAAAATGGAGCTCAAAGTTAATTAAAAAATATAGAGGGGTATAAAAAATGTTAATGAAAAAATGGATACCTACAATATCTAGTGGACGTAGGGGGTTTTTAAATTGAGAAGATATATTGGGTCCATATTGGCAAGGGGTTAAATAATGATATTTTTAGGGGTATTTTCCAATATGTAGTCAAATTAAGGATATTGTTTAATATGCCATGAACACAAGTGATAGGTCAGAGGTTCACTGAGTGAAGCCCCCATGGTGTGAATGAAGAAGAAGTGGAACCACACAAACAAGAAAAATCCTAAGCACTTCAGATTACAAGACAGGAGTAGAGAACTTACCTCTTAATGTTAGATCCTTAACTCTATTTGAAGATTCCAACTCTAAGAAGATATACTTGAGATATTTTCTCCTATATGTCCTAAATAACCTACACGCAAATAAAGAAACCAACCCGATCTTCCTGCAAAATAATATTAGTGCCAAGCATAATATATCGATCACATCAAATGCAATAGACCATGAAATATAAATAATGGGGAGAATACTTTTTATGGTAGTCCTTAAATAGAACTAGAATACATCAATGAGTTCTCCAAGCCTCTGCCCTTGATCTCCTTCCTAACCTCTATTCTCACTAGTGTGGATGCACAAGTTTATCGTGGTTATAGCTCTAGTGGAATTTCGGCATTAGTTCCTTCTTATCCTTATGACTAGTGAAGAACTTCATTTATATAGATTTTCTCATGATTTTCCTTCATTGCATATAGACGAATTTCTCGACCATATTAAGGAGATGGTTAAGCTAGACCAAATAAATCATTATTTTAATCAACAATAATTATTTTAATCAAATTTGTTAAATTGGACTAATTCTAAACTTATCTAGTTGAATTCCAACATTGTTTTAGGAATCAAATGTAGAGAGCATGTTGATGACATACTATTTTGGTCCTCAATATGCCTTCTGGTTTGGTTTCCCCAACTAGGAAGGAGTTTCAATCACTCAAAATACCTTTTTTCTTGATGATTCACCAATCACAAATTGATTTTCTGACTTGGTAAAGAATGCGGTTATATTCTTGATCCTGGGGTGAATGTTTGCACTATAATGGAGAATTTTGGGAAAGTCCAACATTTAGACTTAACTACTTAATAATTTCTATGAAAAAAAAAAGTTTACTCATGTGCTCTTTCTCAAAACTTTCCAAAAAAATATTTATTTACATATTCAATCACTTAAATCTTAAGTGAAGCCAATCTTAAGTCATGGCTTCACGACCATTATATTTAACCATATTTACAAATAGATATAAAATAATTATGTCTATAAAACAATTGTACGAGAGGTATCATGACATCAAATATAAGAGTAGCACGTTAGTATGACATATATATATATATGTCATAATACAAGGTTATATATGTTAGAAACCCATTTTTATTATTTTGCATTCGAGTGGCCAAAGATGCCTCGCAACCTATATAGGGCTCAAATAATAAGTTAGGAAAGACGAGAATGACATAGAATTAGTTGACATGTTTATTTATTTTTTCCACATATATTTAAAGCGAGATATATATTTGGGATATATAATTATTAGTCCCTGCTCCTTCGAGCTGGCAAGGACTATAGTAATCGAATTTGGTCGGTCGCATTAGTTTGACACGCTAATTGATAAACTAATTGGAGCTTAAAGCAAAGTTTCTGGAAAGCACATATCAACCAATACAATATTTTATCCTTTTAACCAATGAACGCAATCTCCTTCTTATTTGGCCTCAAACCGAGGTATACAGGCTGAAAAGTTAGGACAAAGTTCGGAGAAGTACAAGTAGTTAGACCAACTTGACACCTTCATGAAGTAATGCTATCTTTGCATTAGCATTAATTTGCTAACATTTAATGTTAAAGTATATGACTGAACTAGAGCTAGTTTATAAGTAGTTGAAGTTGCCACTTGTTGCCATCGGTTACTGCATGTTGAATGCTTCGGTGTCTGCATGTTGATTTGGTGTCTGCATGTTCTGATTCAGCGATTCAATGTATGGTTTACTAGTAAATAAAAACACGCAACCTGAGCAAATGTTCGATAGGCCAGGAAACTGAACTACGCCATAAAAATGAGTAGGGTCGAAGCAAGCGCACGCAGCTTAAGAAAATGTTCGATAGGCCAGGAAACTGAACTACGCCATAAAAACAAGGAGGGCCGAAGCAAGTGCAAGGGCTACCCAAACGCCTGATTTGAAGTTCTTTTTTTCGTCGTTCTGCAATCAGAAAATGGTATCAACTTTATTAGCTCAAATGACTAATGGTTTGGTGAAGATTTTGTTTGTTTGGGTAAACTGTTCAATAATTTATTTTTCTGACTAAGCTATACAAATCTTTCGAAAAAACTACAAATAGTTATATCTAATATAATATAATAAGAATCTGGAAATTCTTGTTCGATTTAAAAAGTATTAGTAATGGTGCAAAGTAAGGATAGAGATATTACTGACCGCTGAATCAGAGCCTCGCTTGGCGGAGAAGAAACAGCCTGAGCTGCGGACGGGGCCTCTCTTTCCGGTGACGAAACAGTGAGAATTCTACTTTGTTTCAGACGCATAAAAATAATTAAGGTATCCTAAGAAATCAGCTACGACTTTAATAATTTTAGAACCACTCATTTATTGTATAGTCTTTCTTGTGTGATTGATCTCCTGGCACAGCTTTCACCATCATAATTATGCCAGTTCAAGTAGAGAAGTAACTTACAAAAAGGCTTGTGGCTTAAAATATTTTTGGTCTCCTCCAAAATATGTTCGAATGAGTCCACAACGAACTGTTCCAAGAACTTCTCCTGCAAATATGCCACTTTTGAATTTAGAAATTAAACACATCTAACTACAATAATGTTCTATTGTTTCCTCAAAAATTTCTAGGTAAATCTAAAATGATTTTTTCAAGTGGACAGAAGATTACATAGTATAGAAGCAAGAGAATAGAAGAATAATTCCAAATACAAGAATATGTTAACCAGCATCCATGTCAGGAAGGTTCCAGCAAATATATCGAGGAGATGAATATATAGTAAAGTTAGTGTATCACCTCCAACCATCGTTTAAACATAAAATATGGGATTCGAATGAGTCCATAACAAACTGTTCCAAGAACTTCTCCTGCAAATATGCCACTTTTGAATTTAGAAATTAAACACATCTAACTGCAATAATGTTCTATTGTTTCCTCCTCAAAAATTTCTATGTAAATCTAAAATGACTTTTTCAAGTGGACAGAAGATTACATAGTATAGAAGCAAGAGAGTACGCATAAAAACTTTGTTTCAGACGCATAAAAACTCTAACTCAAAGCGTACCAAGTTATTTTCTCTGTGCCTGCCAATAGGGTTTTTTTTTACAGCAGAGCGCATTCATTATAACAGCTGTATAAAGTAAAATGCGGGCCCTAACCAGTAATAACAGACACCATCAGACTCTAGCACAATAAACCCCAAATCTAACATTGTTAGGCTTTTTCTCTGCCCCTACCAACCGTTAAAATAAACTTTAAACATCCTGTTTTAGATAGAAAACTTTTCACAGTTGTTTATCAGGACATCCATTGAAAGTGCAAGCTTCTTTCATGCCTTGATAAGCTAGAAAATATGGTACCAGGTATAAAATTATGAATAACAGTACAGAATAATATTAGGAGAGTAGATATCATGAACAAAAATATCACTAACGAATTGCAGACCTGATTAACAGCTAAGCGTATTGCAGAGGAAGAATTGGCGATTGCGTGTTGAAGACAGCTTAAGTCTCCGCTAAGAACTCGGTCCTCGAATCCTTGCCTCCTGCATTTTTCCTGCAACACTATCCTTAGCTGCCCGTGCTTTCTCTGTTGCAGCATCCTTAGCTGCCCGTGCTTTCTCCATAGCTGCATCTTTGGTTTCCTCAGTAAACGTGGAGGCAGGAGGTAGTGTCGTGTGCAGGGGGGAAATGGTGTGGGTCATCATGCTTCAGCCTACCGTAGTGGCAGATGGCTTGCATGCAATGCACGTGGCTGTCACATCTGTTTTGAATGGAAAACATTAGACACTATATTGTCATGGAATAATTGCCTGCCCGAAAAAAGTTTGAAAGATAAATGGGAAGGATTCATGGGGTTAGAATGTTACTATTGTTACTATAACATTATAAACAAATAGATATTTGAAAAAAAAATCAATATTCAAAGCACTTTTATAAGACGCTATAGTCGGCAGGATTCCATCTGGATAGATTTTTGACAATTTATGGTTAGCTCTCGACTCAGCATATTTGTAGTGTTTAGCTCTAGCGCATTTGTAATCATGTTCGAGTGCGAGCTGGGGGAGCCTACAGATTCAATTATGGGCGCAGGTTATTGCTGAGACGCGTTACGTTCTTAACTATTTTGTTATAATTTGAAAAAATAATGTGCAATACCTATAACTCTTATATGTATAATGTGCAGTACTTTTACGCGTGAGATCAGGGAGACACTGCTTTACTCTTTGAAATTTTGCTGAGACACGTTACTTTCTAAATTATTATCTTATATTCTGATAATAATAAATACATGCGATGCCTATAACTGTATAAGCGCTCTTATGGAGTTGAATGTGAATGAATAAAACAAAAGGCTATCAAATAGGGATTAGTGAAAGAAATAAAAGCACAACACAAAATATATATTTATGAGAAATAACAAAAATTAAATTCGGGCAAGAATTAACAAAAAAAAATACATGAAGAATTAAGAAAAGGGCTTACATGATCGAAGAATACAAAATAGATCTCGTAATAATACACTCTCTCCCTTCATGCGGAATATGAAAGTAATCTCTATGTTACATTATTATATAATTTTTTTTAATAAATTCAATAACAAAATAAATAGATACATATTTTAAAATATATAGTATAAAATAATAAATAATAATCAAATAAAATTTAAATTTAAAAATGTTTGTCTCTAAATTTATATTTTTTTATTTATAAATCCTACAAATTATCCGTTGTTTACTCTACTGCTGAAACCATTGCTACCGATGTTGCTCTCTTATACTGGTGATGGTATGTTGGGTCACTATATAGACTTGGCACTAATTCAACAGAAAAAGGCTATGAATATTAATCTTTTACTAAAAGGACCGGGATTGTGACTTAGTCAACTGAATCCACATCGGGATCTGCACTGAACGGATCTTATTCTCGATCATGACGCACTTTCATAGAGAGGCCCCCACTATTCACGATATCTTTCAATGTTCGCTTCCATCCAATTCCTCATGATATTGTGTACAGTGATCTTTACCTACTATCGTCGTTCCCTTGTGAAAAGGCATGGAGAGCAATATATAAGTGAGACACGGAAGGATCTAAAATT
Source organism: Pinus taeda (assembly GCA_000404065.3). NCBI lineage: Eukaryota > Viridiplantae > Streptophyta > Pinopsida > Pinales > Pinaceae > Pinus > Pinus taeda. The sequence continues at coordinate 10,137 of APFE031730433.1, read as the reverse complement.
GACACTCGAACAGGAAAGAAAGGATGCTACAGGCTATAATCAGAGCTTTCACTATTACATCTCGAACTACTGCTTGAACTTCAATCGGGTGTCTAACCACTGCTTCTTCCATAGAGTTATTATTACCTCAAGAGGATTCTCGAACAGCTGCACCTACAATCGCCTCCGCCTCTGGGAACCTATCGCGGTAGTAACCCACCTTTAACCCATTTGCATTCGTTGCTATCACAAGTTAACATTGCCAGTCACTTGATGTTGGAAATTTTTGTGCTTGCGGCTGCGTAACTTGTAAAGGATCAGATCGAACCTGCAAAGGATTGCAGGTGGCTTAGATGGCTTTCTGGCTGCTTGTGCCTTTGGGCACCTATAGTGGTAGTAACCCACCTTTAACCCATTCACATTAGTTGATATCACAAGTTAACATTGCCAGTCACTTGATGTTGGCAGTTTCTGTGCTTCCGGCTGCGTAACTTACAAAGGATCAGATCGAACTTCCGGCTGGGTAACTTACAAAGGATCAGATCGAACCTGCAAAGGATCGCAGGTGGCTTAGATGGCTTTCTGGTTGCTAGTGGCTAGACCAGCTAGGCGGGGACTAGCTGCCATGCAGCCTGTCTTGTTTTGATGTTATTATTCATGTATATCATTCAAAATGATGTTGTTTGATTTATAAGATATATTGTTTTGATGTTATTTAATCGATTTATAAGATATATTGTTTTGATGTTATTTGATCTATAAAATATATTGCGTGAACTACTTCTAACAATGGCTCTATTTATTGTTAAATCAAAGGACTGTTGTGTTTTCGTAGCTTTACATATAACCTTCAATCCGAAAATGACATGGAGGTCTCGTATGTCTTGGGAATCCTCCATCGAAATATATCACTACGTACATATTTCCACGACTTTGAAAAAACCATTCTATTTTCCTTTCAACTGGTATACCTCTTTCAAATGGTATACCTCTTTCGAGTGATATGGTGGATATCTGATTGTATTCTTTCAAATCAAAAACTTTGAACACTCTCTCATCTTTATTGTAAATCACGCCTCTGCAATTTGGAATATCGAAATCCCAAGTAACCGCGTCCGCTTCTTCGGCATAAATATCTCTGTATTCATCTGTTCGTCCTGCTTTTACAGATGCTACTTCCACGCTTATAATCTTGAGGTAGGCCAAAGATTGATGATAACCAACGATTATGAGTGAATTATTATTAGAATTGTAGTAGGCAGATAAAATCTCCATCTGACAATTCAGTGTTATGGGTCTACCATATTCGTCCTTCAAAGGCCAGACTTTCCCCTGCCGTCCAAATGGAATGAGATGGCCATTGCAAAAAACGCATATTATGTCATCTGCTATAAACAAGTGTGTGACCCTTTCGTCTATGTAGAAGACATGTACATGGTAATCCCAGAAACTATTTGGCAGTTTCCCGTTTAACTCTCGGCGTTGCAAGCCGTGGAAGGAATTCCTAGACAAACAATTTCTATCTTCTGTGAAAATTCACTGTGGGTATCCACTATTCACCCAGCTATGTATCGATGTTGATGCCGGAGCGTTGATGCTCTTTCCTATGTGAAAGAGTTAATAGTATTCTAACAATAAAGTATATTTCGTTCTTTCACTCTCAATCGCTTTTTATTTCATAGGTTAATGCAAGTTATAACAAAGTTGTTTTATTCTTTCGTCGTCAGAGGTAGAGAGATTTTCATCTTAGATTCCTACTTTACTAAATGAATCCAGTTAATATATTATAAGTACACATATGGATATATCTTATTATTGTTATTTTTTAGTTCAGCCGACATTACTTTTCCATTATTTGTTTAGAGATAGATTCTCTATTGTTATAATTTAATTATAATTGATTATTAGGTAAACGAAGAGATTATACATAGTAGTATCCACCAATAAGCACTTGGGATTTGCTTCTAAGTTAATTATGGTGTTTTAATTAATCGAGTCATAGGCTCATTCTACACCAGAGTATGATGTGTAACCATGTCTACCCTAGTGGTATCCACCAATAAACACTTAGGATTTGTTTCCAAGTTAATTATGGTGTTTTAATTAATTGAGTCATAGGTTCATTCTACACCAGAGTATGATGTGTAACCATGTCCACCCTCATCAAAGTTGAAAGTTTGCTCATGTAGTTAAAATAAAATTTTTAAAAATCTCAAAACTAAAAAAGATTAAATAGCTATACAAAACATTTAAATAATGTTCACTCATAAAAAAAATATAGGTGAAGAAATTGGATAGTGCTGGGCTCATGATAGATCCTTGTTTGAAATGGACCTATGCTAATTTATCTCAAATTGATTAATTAAAAAAAATGTCATATAGCATATTATATCAAAAGCTATTTACAAGTTCAACATGTCTATGGTAAGCTCTAGTGAATGTTCAAGGTTAAAAATTTTGTCCATGTCTTTTTAAAATGTATATATGTTTAAATCCTATATTAATTTTTTATTTAATAATAATTTAAAATAAAGATATGGCTTAGTTACTTTTTATAATTTGTAATTTGTTAATGAGACAAGTATTATGCTGCCTATTATGAATTGATATTGATCACTATTTCATTTATATGACCGCCTAGTGTAACTTTATATAACAAGGGCACAAACATTGAAGTGACAATACCTCTTTTATGGTGGGTAGTAGAGCCTTCTTTTCCCAATAACTATAATTTTAGATAGGATTTGTATTTAGACAATAGACCATCTAATCTAATACATGGAAATGTTATAATGGTACAATAATATTAAAAACTTCATGTCAATTTAGTTAAAAAAAATATAATAGAAAATAAAATTAATAAATTAATTTGATTTGATTCATTATATTGTAATTTTTTTATTAATAAAATTATAAAAAAATTCTTATAAGAAATATCACAATACACATATCATAAAAACTTACATCAAATATGTTATTAATAAAAATACAGAGTTTAATAAATATAATTAATAAACAAATTGTATACTCATATTACTATACAAATTGAAGTAATAATTCATATTTATAATCACTATATTTCATATTTCAATTTTATCTTATCTCTATCTCTCTCTCTCTCTCTATATATATATATAATTTAAAAGTTTTTAGACATGCTAAATTTATATAAATATAAATATTATTAGAAACTAATATGGATTCATGATAGCTTTAGATTCATTAGTTTCATCTAAAAATCAAATTTCTCCAACTATAATGTTATTTTTCTAGTTTTGAATAAAAAATTTGATTGGAGAAATTTAATCTCTCAATATTAAATAAATTTGAAATTAAAATTAATTTAAATAAAATTAATTAAGTAATAAAAATAATATACCAAATATTAAACATAATAAAAAGACATTAATATAATTAATTTTCATTTAATATTTGAAAAGTATATATATAAATGAACAAGGATCTTTGTAAATGAAGATCACATCTGAGAGGACCAAGGTGAACTTAAGAAAGAAGTCCAAAAGGTCAAGGAGGAAGGAAAGGTAGGGAAATGGGCAATCATTAGGAATAGGAAAACTATTATTAGAAATAAAGTTTGAATCATGAGTGATAAATAGGGACTTGCATCACTCTAGATCCTCTTTTAGAATTGCCGTGATTTTCCATGGTGTAAAGTTCCTATCTTAAGTTGGATCCCTAGTGATATTGATCTTATTCTTTTAGTTGAAACTTGGGAGAATCATGAATCTGGGGTCTCTCAATTTGACGGTTTCACTCTTTGGTGAGCTTGGAATAAGAAATCCTCTCAGAGAGGTTTTGGTGGTAACCATGTCATGACTAGTAGAAGGCAATAGGATGTCAAACCATAAACAAGCCAGAATAACCGTTTTACATATGCAAGAAAATATAACAAATTCTTTAGAAACAAGTAGGTAGAGTAGTAATGAATGATGGTAGATTATTAACCAGTGATAGAGAGATCTTTGAAAACACGTTGAATTAGGGTTGTTGTAGGATTTCAGAGTTGGAAGCCATGGAGGGGCGAGAAGGGGGGAGCTCCACTCCCTCCTACGGTCATGTTGTACCAAACTGATTCAAGAAGCCCATGGAAGCGAAATCAGGGGGTACAAACAAAGGAAAACAACAGACTACAAAGGGAGGCAGAGATGCTGGAGGAAGTCAGATGAGAGAAGCATACAAGAGTAGATAGCGAGAAGGATAAACCTAGCAATAGGACAGGACCATGTAAACATAAGGTTTCCATCACACCCTATGTGGTGTTGAGTGATCCAACGCTATAGGCGCACAAGGAGCACATGGTCACTTATGCAATGATTTGTAAATTCATGGGGTTCTGGCAAACAGAGAAGGCACTACATGCATGGATAAAGAACCATTGGAAACCTAAGGGAGAAATAGAGCTACACCTTGGATCCAAGGGTTTCTTCACAGTTGTGTTTACGAACCTAATGGATAAAGACTAGGTGTTTGAAGGAGGTCCTTACTTCTATGTGGTTGCTGGACTCTATATGAGGCCATGGGTAATGAACTTTGTTCTGGAGCGAGAAACATTTACATCGACGACGGTGTGGGTAAGACTATATTCCCTACCTCTAGATTACTAGCTACCAGAATTGTTAAAAACCATAGGTAATAAACTAGGGAATTTTTTAAAAATATCATAATCCACTCTACGAGGAAAATATACCTCATTTGCCAGAATATGTGTGGAAATGCTTTCTGGAGCTTTTCCGGATGAGATAATTTTAGAAGTATATGATGAAGAATCGGTATAGGTGGTGGACTATGAGCATGTACCCTTCAAGTGTAGCAAGTGCCATGAACACGGGCACCTCTTTAGAGACTGCCCTTTAAGAAAAATGGAGGGTGGCATAAAAGCAACCTCAGGTAAAGCGACTTAAAGGTTTACCAAGGTGGGGGACAGAGGAAAAGGAGGGAGAAAAAATAATAAAGAAAATATATAAGGCAAAACACCCTAGTTATAATAGGTTCAAGAGATTAGAAGAAGAAGAAGGGGATGAAGGAACGAATCAAGTAACTCAGAACAATCAACTAGAGAAGGAAAATGATGAGAGAATGGAGGATAGACCTGTTAAAAGCCAGCAAAGGGAGGATCAGACAAGCTATGGAACTTTATAGGGAGCAAGAGATGACCCCAAGCAAAGTCGGTACAGAGGATCATGAACTGCAGGACATACTGGAAAGGGAGCATCTCGATCTAGAAAAGTTCCTAGAGGAAGGAACAACCGAAGGAGTGGATTCACTACCTAAGGATGAATTTAACAGAGTGCAACAACTCTTCCTCTGGAGAACGCAAGGAAGGGGAGAAGGAATTAAAAGGAACTATGATATTCAGGACAACGAAGGGGTTAAAACTATGAAGGCTACATGGTAACAAACGGCCAAGAATCCATGAAGGAAAAGAGGAAGAAAAAAAATTGAGCTGCTGATTGAATGTGTAAAACTCATGATCAACTCAGGTAAGATGAAAGACCTAGCTAGTGACTCCTTTACAAATACTTCTTAATGAAGCTTACAACGTGGAATATTAGGGATCTAGGAAGCAAAAGGAAACAAATAAATCTCAGCAATAGAATGAAAGTATAAAAACCTAATATGATATTTATTCAAGAAACAAAATGTTCAATAGAAAAAATAAGAGAAAAACATAGCAAATGGTTTATTAAATATGAATATCTAGAAGTTAAAGTAGATAAAACAGCAGGAGGAATTCTCACACTTTGGAGCCCTCAGAAAATAGGAATCCTAGATGTTGAAGCATCTAGGAACTATTTATCAATGGTCATCCAACCTTTGGGGGACAAGGATGATTATTTGATTACAAATGTTTATGGCTCTTTAACATGATTAGGTCCCTATCAGGAAAAAAGGTGGAACTAGATCACTAGGCAGAGATTCCATAGCATTTCAGAAATTCATAAACAACATGAGGCTAGTAGATACATAGACAAGTAATGGTATCTTCACCTGGAACAATAAAAGGGGAGGTGAAACCAGCCAAGGGATGGACATATCCTCCACCACTCTTGGATGATGAGGAGGAAGAAGATGTGGAACATGTCACTCCGAGTGAGACCAATCAGATGAACAAAGAACCAAAAGTGGAAGACATAAATCCATAAGAACCTATAGACTTACAGTCAATAAAGATACCAGAATCAATGGATATCAGCGGATCTAAATGGCAATACATATCAAACACATTAGAATCTCATAAAGACAACCCCCAACCTATGTCTGACACAACGCTAGCACTTATATCTCCAATATAGACTTAGTGGGGGTGGAGAAAGGTCGAGAAGAAAAAGGGGCCGAAAAGCTTGACTTTTGCCCCATTTATACATTTATTTCTTGTTTCTTTTCATGATCTTTGATTAGCAACTATATTGTTGATGCAATGCGCCATAGCATCTATAACATGTAATTTTTTTTTAATTAATAAAATTACAATTTTTCCTTTGGAAAAAAAAATAAAAGGGGAGGAGAGTCTCAAGTGGCCTCAAAACTTGACAAATTTATTATCTCAGAGGAACTCATCCTTACAGGCCCTGACTTGTCAGCTACAATACTCCTTTTTGGTGGCTCAGATCACTAGCTTGTTCAACTTGAACTGTCCTTTATAGCAACTCCAAGAAACAAACATTTCAGGTTTGAAAACATTTGTCTTACCCATCCTGACTCTATCAGCAATATTGAAAAATGATGGACAGAGGATATGCAAGTCCAGGGCATAAAAATTTTCCTCCTACATAAAATATTGAATCACACCAAACCTAGGCTTAAATATTGGTATAAGAATGAGTTTGGAAACATTTTTGAATTCAAAAATACAGTTGAACAGAAGCTACAAGAAATTAGCCAGATCCTCATAACAGATGGCTTCAACGAGGAGAGAAAGGAACAAGTTGACCATAATCAACGAGAATAGGAAGGATTATGCAAACAAGACGAGATATTTAGGAAACAGAAATCAAGGGTACTACAGTTAAAGGAAGGAGAAAGGAATACTTGGTTTTTTCACAAAGTAACCATGGCTCACAAGTCTCAAAACAGGATTTCAAAAATCAAAAATTCTCAAGGAAATCAACTCAATACCCACAAAGAAATAGAAGTTGTGCTAGTTCACATTTCCAAGGCATAGCTGAGGAACCTCTTTTAGATAGATTTCAATTCATCAATGAATTTACAAAGCACAATCCTAAGCCTATGACAAGAGAAGACAACTATAATCTAAACAGAATAATGAATGAGGAGGAGGTCAGCAGAGTCATCAAAGAGATGAAAAAAGGAAAAGTGCTAGGCCCAGATGGCTTCAATGCTAACTTCTTTGAAGCATGTTAGGGAATATTCAAGCACGATTTCATCGATGTAGTAGAGGACTCAAGGAAAAACAAAATGGTCTTGAAGGCGCTCAATACCTCTTTCATATCCTTGATTCCAAAATAGGTTAGTGCTATGCCACTAGATAGAGTTAAACCAATAGCATTATGCAATGTGGTGTACAAAATTATTTCTAAAATAATTGACAACAGGCTTAAGCCCCTTCTTCCAAATCTCGTGTCCGAGGAGCAAACTAGATATGTGGAAGGTGGGAAAATTCTTAACAATATCATTCAAGCTCACGAGGTGGTTCACTCACTTAAGAACAATAGGCAGGGAGGAATGATTATACAACTTGACATAGAAAAGGATTATGATAAGCTAAGTTGGGCTTACATCAGGGAAGTTCTAATAGCTTTTGGCTTCGACCATAACTGGATAAGATGGGTAATGGCTGTTGTAACTACCTCCAGTTTCTCAATCCTATTAAATGGTTCACCATCCACAACCTTCAAACCCTCGAGAGTTCTCAGACAAGGAGATCCACTCTCACCCTTCCTCTTTATTATCATGATGGAAGGGCTTGGAAATGCTATCAAATTTGCCAAAGTAGAAGGTCAAATCTAGGGTCTCAAACTTACCATGAATGAAGAGGCTTTCACCCATCAATAATTTGTGGATGATACCATGCTGCAGGGTATTCCCATGGTCAAGGAAGCTCTAGCATACAAACAAATCTTGAGCGAATTCGCAAAGGCTACGGTTACATAGGTAAGCCTGTCCAAATCAAAGATCTTCTTTTTTAATACTAACATCGCTATTCAGAGACATATTTCTAGAATTCTAAGCTTTCAGGGAGATATACTACCCTCCAAATATTTGGGAGTACCTCTAACAGACAAACCTCTAAGCAAGGAAGTTTGGGAGCTTGTGACAAATAAGCTCCAAGAAAAAATTCAAAAATGGACGAACAGATCTTTGAATTTAATAGGATGACTAGTGCTGACGAAATTTGTCCTTCAAAAAGTTCTTGTCTTTATGTTTTCATCCCTTCCAGCTCCTAAAGGAGTTACGCAACAATGCAAAAATATCCAAAGGGCTTTTCTTTGTGGAAAAGGCGAAGAGAAAAAAAAAAAAGCACATTGGTAGCCTGGGAAAAGATCTATAAACCTAAGACACATGGAGGTTTAGGACTTGATGACCCTGAAATACTTAACAAAGTCTTGGGGGAAAAACTATGGTGGAGATGGCTAAAATATTTGGCTTCACCTTGGGCTAAGATTTGGAAACAAAAATATGCAAACAATTGGAAAGAAAGGGATCACATTAGAATGTCTGGTCTCATCAAAGGCTCCCACATCTGGAACAAAGCTTCGGAGAATAGAGCCATTGTTTAGGAACACAGTTTCTGGGAAATAAAGGTTGGCAACCTTGCTTGGTTTTGGGAAGATAATTGGCAAGAGGAACCTAAATTGGTAAGAGAAGGATTTGCCAATCTCAAGAGTGATACTAAAAACAAAGCGCTACTCAGGGTTAATGACTTCTGGGATTAGGAAAGAAGTGAGGGAAAATGGAGAATATGGAAGAACCTGGTATACAGTGATGACTCCCTATTGAAGGCACGGGAAGAAGATTTAACAGCCATCTTGGAACAGAGAAAGATTCTAACATCAATTGATTCCGACCAACTGAGATCGGGCAATAACAATGAAGGTAACTTCAACCTCAAAGAGGCCAAGCACATAGCCCTTGGATTTGATCATCCAAACCATGATTGGATATGGAAGGACCCATGGTAAAACTAAAGTTGGCTGTAAATTAAACTATTCATGTGTTTAGTGCAACATTAAAAAATTCTGACCTGGGAAAACCTTAGGAAAAAAGGGGTATACGGCCCATCTAGATGCCAGCTATGTGAATTACAAGAAGAAACTATGGATCACCTACTCAATTTCTGCTCGTTCACATCGAGCCTGTGGAGCTGGGTAGCTACAATATTCAGACAAATGGACAGGGATAGGGGAAACATCACCAGTACTTTGAAGAAGTGGAGAAAAATTTCTTTGACAATGAAATAATCAACAAAGCTTGGGCTTTAATTTCGGGCTTTCTAATCTGGGATGTTTGGAAAGAACGCAATAACAGTGTATTCAAGAATAGGAAAGGTTCTCCTGAGAACATCATGGCTCATATTTTAAGACAGCTCAATGAGACAGTAGGGACCCTCATAAAAAATCCCCCTGAGGACCAACAGAATGATTTAGATGTGTAGATAGTATGGCATTTGGGTCTTCAGGGACTTGTCCCTCATGGAGAAAACATGAATTTAATTCATATATTAACTGATAAGGATTTCTGGAACCCTCCCCTTAGGGTTTTATGAAATGTAATATAGATGGGGCCTCAAAAGGAAACCCATGTATGGTAGGGTATGGAGGAGTAATAAGAGATGAAAATGGTTTCATAAAAACCATCTTTCAAAGTCATTTTGGAAAAGCCACTAACAATATGGCAAAGCTCATGGCCCTTGAGCAATGCCTTGAAATCCTGAGGGACTTAAATCTTCATAATACCATAATTGAATCTAATTCTAAATTGATTATTAACTCAGTCAAGTAAAATTCCTATTGCTCAACTCCAAATAAAGACTCGAGACATTGGCGGCTTCTGCAAGTTTATCAACGGATTCAATCCCACTTGCAAAACATGAGAACCCTTAGTTTTAATCATGTGCATCTAACAACCAACAAAGTAGCAAACATTTTAGCCAATGAAGGCATTCTCTGTGGTAAGAGC
>APFE031730429.1:0-18002 GCA_000404065.3 Pinus taeda | reverse complement strand
ATGACATATTGAAAATTTACCATTGGATGAAATGGGTTTATTCAAAGTTTTTTTTCCAAAATGACAAATTGAAAATTTATCATTGGATGAAATAGTTTAAAGCAAAGCTAGTAAATATATATACCAATAAGGATAGTCACTAACATAACAACTTTACACTATTTAGGATAGTCACTGAGATATAAACTTTACACTATTTGATAGGTGAGAACTGGATTTTGTTGAGCATTGATTAAATACTTTTTTTAGCTAACATAACAACTTTGATCCACTATTCATAGGTAACATATCAATAAGGATCGTCACTGACATAGCAAAATTACACTATTTACACTATTTTATAGGAGAAAACTCGATTTTGTTGAGCATTGATTAAATAATTCTTTTAGCTAACATAAAAAAATTGATCCATTATTCATAGGTACCATATCAATAAGGATAGTCACTGACATAGCAAATTTACACTATTTAGGATAGTCACTCACATAGCAACTTTACACTATTTACACTCTTTGATAGGAGAGAACTGGATTTTGTTGAGCATTGATTAAATAATTCTTTTAGCTAACATAACAACTTTGATCCACTATTCATAGGTACCATGGTTTACTGTCGTCGATTATAGAGGAGGCTATTTTCCTTTCCGACATATCCTGCCCTACCTTTGTAGCACGTGATGTTTTATATTTTTATTAAGTTAGGATCCTAGATAATTCTCAATCCATTGAGGAGTCCTTTGGATGGTATCACTATTAATTTACATGTGTTCTAACATATCTTCACAAGAGAGAATTATTGTTTTCTTATCACACTTTGTTTCTTGTAGTTCAACACCATAGTGGGTTTTTCCTGATTGATTTTTATCTTTAACATGGGATGTTTTCTAGGTGTGTTGAGACCTCATATATTCAAATAGAGAACAATCATTAGTAGCTTAAGATGAGAAGGGAGGTACTTGCCTTTTAGATTAATGGCCTATTATCGTTCTACTAATAGTCTTTTGACTTTATTTAGTTTCTATTTTGTATATTTTCATATTCCATTGTTCTCACGTGCGTTCATTTATCTTACTTTGATATTTGAGAGAGGTCATAATACTTAGTCCTTTAACTTCATTATATTTTTAGGATGACTTAACAAATTTCATATTTCTTCCTAGATATTTCTTTTTTTAACTACTAGGATTATTGGAATTATAGATTTTCCAAGTTATATTCTCCATGATCCACTAAGGGGGTTAGGATGCCAATCTACATCGTTTAATTCTCCCTTTCTATTTTATGTGATTCTTCCTTACACTCTCTTCCTTAGACTCTTGAAGTTCCTCTTCCTTCGTCTCAAGTTTTTTTTTTCCTTTTGGAGTTGTGTGGGGTTTATTTTGGTGAGAAATAAGAGCTCTACTCATAGTCCAAGCTTTGCACTAAAATGGAATGTACTCATAGTCCAAGGTTTGGATCCATTCTATATATTGGTAGCATATGTTGATAGATTCACGGAGCACTCCATTCACATTCACATACACACAAATATGAACATATGAGGTGTAATCATCCATTATAGTGAGTTATGAAACTTTAACAAAGGAACTTAGGGTGTTTTCGACACCTTCAATAGTTTCTTGTTCCTAGAATTATGAAGGTAATACATTTTGTTACAAACAAAGAGTTTAATGAATGTTTCTTTATTAGGACTAGATATTATTTTTTAGTGTCTCATATGTAGACTAGTTGAATTGGAAAAAATAGCGTCCTTTAAAAATATGCTCACTATCTTCCACATAGGTGAAGAAACCCTTGGAGCCTAGTTTGAGATCATTTTGTCCTTTCATTTCGCATGTAGTATTGACCTATCAGGTGAGGTATTTTTAAGAGGGCCAAATAACCATGAATTTTACAAATACTATGTTGTCCTCTTATTAGATGTGGTTACCCACATTTGGAGATGTGCCATCATACTTTAGGTTCTCCTTCACTTTGGCCAAGCAACCACTATGTAGTTTTAAGGCTATTTTCCTCTCACCAAGTGCATCTATGGTGGTACCCAATCCTTCCTGGCACCACTCTTTCCATTCAATGGTTGTTTGACAAAAAAATACCACATCATGCCACATCCTTGAAAGATAATTTCTTTTCTGACAAGGAGTGGGGAATTTAAATGTTCAAGCAATAAGAACCAAAGTGTAACATAGTACCTAAAGGAAAAAATATTAGAAGCACCATCATCATTTCTAAAAATAAAGTATATATTTAGATCCTATTAATGAAACATAAAAAAACTACATAATATAAATTACAAATTCATAGTAATTTTTTCTTCAAATAAAATTATTTCAATGAAATTTTATACCTTCCATATCTAAATAAACCTATAAAATAACTCATATTTAAAAATTTATCGTATTTTTTCCTCTATTTTTAATAGATATAAATAATTTTAATATTATGAAATAATAATAAAATCTTACACACTATATTTTATAATTAACCTAAAAAAAAAAAAATAATCAACTTACTTTACTGTTAAATTTCTATAAACAAATAAAAATCTTCATAAATGTCTTTCATTTAAAAAATATCACTTAGCAAAAATTTATTCTCATATAATTATAGAATACTTGATCAAATTATTTACTCATAATTCACTTACGTAGATTTGATGCCATTCACATATTGCCATGCACGAAGAGCTTCCTTACATCTCAGGTGTAACTATCAAAATATCAGTAGTAAGATTAATGTATCGAAACACTTAGGTTTAGAAGGAAAGTTATAGAAGACTTTGAATTGATATTTATGATGAAAGTTCTATGGTGCGTTTTTTCCTTCTTCTTACCAAAAAACGATGATCCATACTAAGTTGGGACAACTTCTTTTCTTTGATCATACAACACACCTTTTTTGCCTTGTGATGGCATTTTCTAACTTTGATCTGTTAAATAGAGTTGCACATTACAACAACATAATCTACCTGTAAGCTCTACACCCATGGCCACTAGCACAGGAGAAACAAAGGTTCTAGAGTGCATCCTGCACCACAGTTAATTCTCTAATGCTTGTCAATTTGGAGGCTTTTGTTGGGATTTTCTTAGATGACCATCATATATATCTCAGAGAAGTTGAGAGATTCCCCAAAAAAATCCTTGAAATTGCCTAGGATCAAATGGGAAAGATCTCGATGAAATGTGTTCACATGCCAAGCTCTCAGAGAGACTGAACTTCAAAATAGAATCTACAAAAAATAATGAAAACAATTAGTTAATAATTTATTTTTCATGACATTGTATTTTCAAATTCAAGTTATATATTATTAGTTAATACTTTATTTTTCATAACATTGTATTTTCAAACTCAAGTTATATTAATATAAGTATGAAAAAGGATTAATTAAAATTTAATTTAAATTAAATCTCATTATAGACATTTATGGTAGTTGTTTGTAATATATATAAATCTATAAAAATACAACTTCATCTAACGTGTCAATATTAATTTAAAATTAAAAAAGTGTCGCATAAATAGTAATATTTACTTTTTAAATATTTTTGTTATTTGAAGAATATTTTGGAACTTCTTATATATCTATTTATTTAATAATACAAGCTAAATAGTAATATATCTCGGTTGGCTTGGCACTCATCACTACACACCTATACAAATCTTTGAACATCAGTCCTATTAGACATTTTTAATATATTATTTTAATTTTACATATAAATTGTTTATATTGATATTGTATGTAGGTATTTTAATATATTGATTTTAATTTTAAATATTCTTTTACATTTTTTTAATATTTAAATATGGTTTATTTTATATATATAATAAAAAAAAATTAACATTAGTCATGTCTCACTAGCACAAGTAGTTGAGGTTGCTAGCACAATCGGGTGAGGATGCACCTAGTTAGCTAGGCTACCTAGGATCAAACCTCAAGGAAGCTATGCTAAAATCAAATCAACTTAAGGTTGGTGTGGTCTAGGGCTGGTAATGGGTGATGGTTTCTCAAGCCTAAAAAATGAGTTAGAATTACTAAAACATGACTAATATAATGTTTATTTAGAAAATAGAATATGAAATTTTAGATAATGTTTTTAACATATTATTTGTTTGGAAAATAAAGTTTTAATTTTTACATAATTTTAATAATATAAGAATTGTTAGGAAAATAGAGTTTTAAATTGTTATGGAATGCTTAGGGGTTAGGGTTTATGGTTTAGGTTTTACAACTCTTTAGTAAATTCTTTTAAATAAATATTTTTATATATTTATATTTATATTTATAATATAAATATAACTATAAATTTCTTTTAATAACCTTGACTTGGATGCATGGCATTGTCTTTTAATAAATTAAAATATAAATTTTATAAGATATTCAAAATATTTTCATTATAGAAATACAATTATTCACCTGTAACAAATTCTGACTCACCTAAATTACTGAAAAAACATATGGTGAAATAAATACAGTCATTCACCTGTAACAAATTTTGACTCACCTTCTTCCCACCAATTTTACCATCCTCAGTTTATTTGATACTCCATCTATGGCATATTCTAAATGAGGGTGATGCTCGTCGAGATTCTTGGTTTGAATCCAATGGAAAATGTGGGATTAGGGGTGTGTCGAGAAGTTGTGAGTGGTGTGAAGCTAGCATGTAGTCTGGTGGGAATATTGGACGCGACAGTGATATATAACTTGGTATAAGTTTACATCTAGGAATTAGCTGACATTGCCGTCAGAACAAAGAGGCAATACAAGGAGGAGGAGGGAGTGGAAGTGACAATGTAGAGAAATAGGCAAGTGACAATGTGGAGGGAAAGAGCAGAGACCCGACATGCCTACTAGACCAGAAGAGGGACCCATGGGCTCCATCACCAAAACTAAGGATGATAAACCTACGCCAGTACATGTTATAACAATATCCGGTGCAAATAAAACACTGGATGGGTCAGTTGGACTTCACAGTGATGGAGATGAACGACTTTGATGTGATACTTGGACAGGATTTCTTGAAGGGCAACAAGGCTATTTTTGTCCCCTTCTGTGATGAGGTGGTGTGGGTTGGACAGACACAAACTTGGACTTTGCCCACTCATAGGCAAAGGAGGGAAGTAAAGGTGCAGCATGTTTCTACACTGAGTTTGGAGAAGGCTATGAAGGATTCAGATATGGAGACATATGCGGTGATGTTCAAGGGAGTCGAAGGTGATGGAGTGGGGACGCCTGTTCCAGCTGAGATTTCTGATGTGCTGGCCAAGTATGTGGATTTGATGCCTGATGAGCTACCGAAGAAGCTTCCACCAAGGAGTGAAGTGGACCATAGCATTGAGCTTGAACCAGGGAAGCAACCCCCGGCAAGAGCACCTTATCGGTTATTAGGGCCTGAGTTGGAGGAATTGAAATGGTAGCTAAAGGAGTTAGCTGATGTAGGAGCTGATGTAGGTTTCATCAGACCTTCAAGGTCCCCTTATGGAGCTCTGGTATTATTCCAGTGAAAGAAGGATTCGAATGAGATACGGATGTGCTGTGACTACCGTGCACTGAACAAGCAGATGATGAGAAACAGGTATCCTTTGCCATTGGCTGTTGATTGCTTTGACAAGCTTGCGAAAGCCCGAGTGTTTTCCAAGCTGGACTTGAGGCATGGGTATTATCAGGTGCATATTGCTGAAGGAGATGAGAAGAAGACCACAATCGTAACAAGGTATGGTAGCTTTGAGTTCCTTGTTATGCCATTCGGGTTGTGCAACGCTCCTGCGACATTTTGCACTTTGATGAATGATGTTCTACGACCATACTTGGATTCATTCATAGTAGTGTACTTGGACGATATAGTGGTGTAGAGTGACAACATGGAGGATCATAAGAAGCAGTTGGCGATGGTGTTCAAGGCACTGAGGGAGAATCAGTTGTTCTTGAAGAAGTCTAAGTGTGTGTTCGCTCAGACCGAGATTCTATTCCTTGGGCATATTATTGGTCAGGGGTACATACAGATGGAGCCGAGTAGGGTGAAGTCGATTGAGGACTCGGTTGAACTGAAGAATGTCCATGAGATGAGGGTGTTCTTGGGCATGACCAACTACCAATGGAAGTTTGTAGAGGGTTACTCCATGGTAACATCGACACTGATAGACTTATTGAAGAAAGACAAGAGGTGGTGTTGGACGGATAAATGTCAAAAAGAATTTGATGACTTGAAGAGAATGATGGTTATAGCACCGATACTGAAGTTTCCTGATTTCGGGAGACTGTTTGAGGTACACACTGATGCTTCAGATTTTTCCATAGGAGGGGTTTTTATGCAGGATGGGCACCCAGTGGCGTATGAGAGTCAGAAGTTGCAGGATAGAGAGCGGAGGTATCCAGTTCATGAGAAGGAGATGACTGCGATCATCCATTGTCTTCATGTGTGGAGGCATTACCTGATTGGGAATTCGTTTGTTGTCAAGACTAACAACATTGCAGCAAGATATTTTGCATCACAATCGAAGCTTTCTGCGACGCAAGCTCATTGGCAGGACTTCTTGGCAGATTTCGACATGTCTATTGAGTATAGACCAGGTACACACAATGCGCTAGTAGATGCCCTTAGTAGGAAGGGACAACTTGCAGCATTGGAGGGTGAAGACCGAGAAGCAAGGAGTAGAAGTCGGGTTCAGATGTCAGAAGAGATGCAAAACAAATTGAAGGAAAGTGTTGAAACTGATACTTTGGTGCAGAATATAGTGAAGCAGATAAAGGAAGGGAAGACACGAAAGTTCTTTCTACGAGACGGTTACTTGTTCTTTGGAAACCGACTATATGTTCTAAATTCATCTGGTCTCATGAGGCACCTTTTGAAGGAGTGCCACGATTCTCCGTGGGCTGGCCACCTAGGGAAGCGTCGTTCTTTGGCATTGTTGGAGAGGGGGTTCTTTTGGGAGAAGATGCGGGAGGATGTGGGGTAGTATGTACATATGTGCATCATTTGTGAGCAAGACAAATCGGATACACAGAGGCAAGGAGGACTGTTGCAGCCTTTACCGATTCCAGAGAGGCCATGGATCAGTGTCTTGATGGACTTCATCACTCAATTACCACAGGTGTAGGGGTATAATGGGATCATTGTCATGGTTGATCGTTTTTCCAAGTATGTTATCTTTGTTCTGACAAAGATACCTTGTGGAGCCGAGCGGACTGCGGAGTTGTTCTTTAAGAAAATAGTGAAGTATTGGGGGATGCCGTTGAGCATTGTGTCAGATAGAGATCCACATTTTACAGGGAGATTTTGGACCACATTGTTCAAGTTAGTTGGGATAGAGTTGTTGAGGAGTTTGAGCTACTATCCGCAGATAGATGGGCAGACCGAGAGGATCAACGCATTTCTGGAAGACTACGTGAGACATTATGTGACGGCTGATCAGAAGAATTGGCCTGAACTCTCGGATATTGCTCAGTTTAGCTACAATATTCAAAATAGTTCGCGACAGGGTATAGTCCATTTGAGTTGGTGAATGGGCAGATGCCGGTTGCACCGCACACCATTGAGACAACAGGGTTTTTGAGGAGTCCTCATGCGAAGAGGTTCATGAAGGCTTGGGAGGAGAACTTGCAGTGGGCATGGTTGCGCTTGCACGATATAGCAAGGAGGATGAAGAAGTATGCTGATAGGGGGAGAGGGGATGTACACTTCAGTGTGGGAGATATGGTGTTTCTCAGGATTACCGGGGAGAAGTTTCAGCCAGCCAAGGGGACAGCCGCCAAACTGATACGGAAGTATGAGTGACCATTTCAGGTGAAGAAGCGAGTGGGGGAGGTTGCTTACGAGCTGCGGTTTCCGCGCCATATGCACATGAAGCATCCAATTTTTCACATTAGTCAGTTGAAGAGATGCATACTTGATTCAGACCATCCAGAGAGAGTTAAACCACCGAGAGGACCAGCTAGGATAGTGGACAAACCAGGCTTGGAGTTGGAGAAGATTTTGAGCTTCAAGACTACAGAGATTGGTTGCCACCAGAAACGGGAGTACCTTGTCAGATGGAAGGAAGCACCGGAGGAAGAGAGTTGGGAATCGTAGGACTCACTTTAGAGATGGAAGAGGAAGATTGCGAGATATGAACAGAGGATACTGAGGCAGTTGGGATTGTCGAGTGAGATAATGATTTCCAATGGGGGAGGATGTAACCCCTGCGGTTATGTAACCGGGCACATGCGCTCCTCACTTGTGTGAAAATGACTAAGGCATGGAAACACCGTTTATAGGCAAGCTAAGGCGTGAACGGGTGGTGGGTGAGCCAACTTGACATAGGGGCTTCGTACATGGCTTGAGGGCGTTGGCATGCGGTTGAATGGTGGTATTGATGGGTCGGCCGTGGGGAGGTCGACACACACATAGGAGCATATAAAAATATTGGTGGAGCGCTCGTTTGAAACAGAAACTCATCGCATATCTCTTCATCGCTTATGGTCTATTGCATAAGGTGAAGTGCAAAGGGGTGAACGCACTACCACAACTCGGTTGGGTAGACGCGCCTGCTGGTCGGGCGAGGTGACACGAGACAACAACGTGGTTGAACTGTGGGTGACTCGCACACCAAGCAGAGGTACACGGGGTGAGGGCATGGGTAACCGCCCGCCCGCTAGGTGAAGGCACACAGACGAGGGCGTGGGTGAACCGCCTGCCCACGGGTGAATGCACACGGTTGTGGAGGGTGCCCGATACACGGTGGTGGTTCGTGGGGGTGTGCACGGGCGTGCCCGCTCGTTCGGGCAGTGATTGTATTGTAGATTTTGGTGAAGGTTGAGGTGCGACCGCCGTGCGCTCTTGCACAGCCGGGCGCCTGCCTTGGGTTATAACGCCGGTGGAGCGACGCTCCCAGCCATTGGAATGAAATCTCTTATATAATAAAAAGAAGTCTTATCTTGCATATTCTTGATGTTCTTATTATTGTTTGTCATGTTGTTATAATGGTTTCCGCACATTATAATATAATTGAAGGTTTTTATAAATGAATGAAGGCGTAGTTCGTAAAGTAGCATAACTATGGAAAAGGTTGGTTACTTAGGCGGTGCCGCACTCGACCAATTAAAGGAAAAAACAATTGGGGGCATGACATAGCCCGTCACGCTCCTACACCTGCAGTAGTCTTTCGACCGCTTATAGCGAGGTACGACACCGTTGAACGCTTTCTTTTCACCAATACTTATGTTCATGGACTACGCCTTAACATTCGATAGTTAGTTTATTTTTGTTTACCAGATATTATTATTATTCCTTTATACTAATGAACACCCATACACATTCATTATCCATAACAATTATACATAAATAACACGATTTCAACAATATAAAGGGAGGGGCAACTCCCTGAACAATGAGTCTGCCCAATTTCAATATATTATACAACTTTTACAATTTTACAGGTATACTCTGGAAACCCCAGGTTTCATACTTAGCCAAATTTCCACCCTGCAACATCTTCGTGCAATGTCACATAGATACCAACCGCGTTCACCATTTCAACACAAGTGTCCTTGCCTGAGTCAGGTAGGCACGCCCTCACACAGACCGCCAACCAAAACTCCTCAATCGAACTCGTGTTACCCAGTGGGCGGGCACCTTCATGCACCTTCCACCCGCACTTAAGACTGACGGGTTGGCGCCTACATGCACCCTCCATGAGAGATATCAACTCGCAAGTGGTTGCCTATATACACTCGCGTTTACCTCTGTATGGTGGGTGGGCGCGTTCGTGCGACCCATGACCCACGCTACCGCTGTCACCAAGACTTCGTGCCAACCTTCATGTAGAGCTGCCTGATGAGTGGGCGCATCACCTGCACCTTGTTGTGGCTCTTCTCCACCCTTCACACTTCTCCTTCGATAGTGTTCGATGTCCGAATGATGTATTTTGCTCCAACTTATGCCCCTCATATATGTGGGTGGTTGGGCGAGTCGTGCCACCCAACCGACTCGTCCAACTCGTTCAGTCGATGCCCTCAAACTTGCCAATTCATTTAACTTCATTTGGTCGGCTCGCCCATCAGACGGGACCACCAACCCATCCTTCGCTCGAATGCTTAAGTCTATGAGGTCGGCCCGCGGCTAATGTCAACTTGTCCCCACAGTGTAAACTCGCCTTTAGCCAAGACTCCCATGCACATTTCATACATTCTCACTCGCACGCCTTAGCCGTAGCTCGTCATTTCGCATCGCATGACCACAGGTCCTTACATCCTCCTCAACCTGAATTCATTATCGTCCTCGACAATATGCCATCTTGGTAACCATCCTGCTACCAAGATTTTCATATCCAAACAGTCTTATCCATGATATCGACTAGTCCACATACTACAAACATCCCTACAACATATGCAGAACAACCAATTCCACCATGTGTTGTCCCTTCGTAGGGTGCCTATCAAGAAACTCCACCTGATACTAACGCACATCTGTAGACAGGTACCCCTCATTACTCGAACTAGTTGGGTAGCTAATCCAACCATACGACCAAACAACAAGAATGCACATCTTTATGCCACCATCAGTCTTCCTCTGACTTCTGCTACATCTCAGACTCATCAAGAATCTATCCAATTTCCCATGCTTAGGTCTGTGGAATCTCCATCCCATATGCAACGTGTTCAACCCATAACCTTGTTGCACAAGAGTGTAAAACCTCTCCTTTGGCTCATACATTATGTCATAATAGCATCTGCACAACATCCTTTGCTTCAGCATTCCCCATAGGATATCCATGAATGACACCTCTACACATGCTCCTACATAATATCCCTGCATAAACTGTCATGCTCTGTGTCTCCAACCTAATGTCCATTACTCTAGTTTTCCATGATGTCCAACCCAAGTACACTCCATCCTAACATATGGTCATCTGCATCCATGTCTGCAATTTGTCATAAAGAAGCCTCCTCCCAAGGCCCCTTGCTAAGGTGGTGCAGCCCCTTCCGATCAAGGTCCTTGTACCAACCCATCTCCAAGGTTTTCTATAAAAAAACGAGGGCCAACAAGTTTCCTCCCTGACTCTCATCCACCCATGTATCAGATTGATGTTGTGTCCTCAAGTATTTTTGCATAGCCTCAACCGCGTCACATGTACATCCAAGCTCCTCAAGCTTGGCTTTCGTCAACTGAAAGTCATAAATGCCCATAGCATATCTGCAGAAATCCACTATACCAGTCAGATTTCTACCTTCATAATCCTTTCCAACCACTGCTTCTGAAGTAGTACTCAGACTCCCTTATTTTGCAACTCCATTGTGAATATCATCAATATAAGATGTCTTTGTCAAGTGCTTCAAGATTCGTGAGGCTGATCTCTCACTTACATCATTCTTCCTCGCTCTTGCGACAAAGTTAATCAACTTCCTTTTCTTCGTTGTTTGAGTCATACTGCCAAGTCCTCTCTGCTCCACATCCTCATGCTTCACATTTGGATCTTTGGGATACAAAGTCATAGAATTCATCCTCGGTCTATACCCCAAGCAACTCCTTCTATTCATCGGAACCATCATGATTCTAACCTCAGCTGTGATCAAGAGAATGTCCTGGTCCACCATTAGTGTGGCTTGTGCAAGCCTCATGAAATCTTACCCCAGCACCATAGAATGATCATCCATCTCCACGATCCTGAAGTCCAACTTTCCAAACCACGATCCCACTTTCACTTGAGTGTTTTCCATCACATAAGTAACAACTTTCATGGTAGAGTTGACTGCTTTGAAAGCACTCAACTCTCTCTTCATCTTAGCTTTCTTTCCAAAAGACTTTATTTCCTTCCTGCTTAAGAATCTATGAGTAGCCCCCGCAACCACCAAAGCTGCAAATCTCTTACCTTTCATGGTCACCTGCACAAAACTCAGCTTCAAGGCATCACCTCCTTCTGTTGGATTTACCTTGTGTCTCACATCAACAACCTTCTTCAAGAATTCGGCCTCAGAATTGTCAATTAGCTTGTGCTCCAATTTGACATTTCTTCTAAGGTACTTCACTTCCTTGCTTGGCTCTTCTAAGAAACTCTATCTTGGTTCAACTTCATTCCCTTCAAGCTTTTCCTTCATCGCATTCTGCTCAAGTGCACCAACCAAGTGTCCATTGACTACCTTAATAGAACTAAACTTCTGAACATCCTCTGGATCATCACGATAGTGAGTTCCCAACTTGTCAATGTAGTTGAGCCCTTATTGCTCAATTACAACAACCTTGTTACCAAGAAGTTTCTTCTTTATCTCCTTCTCAATTTGCTTGATTTCGGCTTCCACCATGGCACTTTTCTTCCTTAACTAGACTCTTTCATCCAAGAGCTCTTGAAGACCAAGACCACTTTGTTGGATCTCCTCATCAAATTGCTTGAGTTCACTATCTATCGTACTTCTGTGTTGGCTCTTGAGTTCTTCAACTTCCTTCCTTAGTCCTGAGCAACCTTCCCGAATCTTCATATTCTCAGCCTTCATCGAAACCCAGTTAGAACTCCATCTACCCATTTGTTCGAACACCTTGTATCGAAAGACTTCACTTGCATTGTGGCTAGATTCACCTGTCATATGCTCATCCACCATCTTTTCCTTTTAGCCTTCACCCAGTTCCCTTCAAAACTGAACCAACTCTTGATTCCACCTGTTGACGAGATCAACTTCCTTCACTTGCAAGACCTGTTTCACTGTCACTTCATCATGAGCAACCCTGTTCAAACACCAACTATCAAGGTGTGTATCACCAGCACCAGCTTCCTGCAAAACTTCTCACCATGTTTTCAGACTAGCTCTGATACCAACTATCAAGTTGTGTATCAGTTCTTCATCATACACCAGCTTCACCCACTATGAACCTGCTTTGATACCAACTGTCATGCCCCTACACCTGCAGTAGTATTTCAACCACTTATAGCGAGGTCCGGCACCATCGACCACTTATTCACCAATACTTATGTTCATGGACTATGCCTTAACATTCGATACTTAGTTTATTTTTCTTCACCAAGTATTATTATTATTCCTTTATACTAATGAACACCCATACACATTCATTATCCATAGAAATTATACATAGAGAACACAATTACAACAGTATAAAGGGAGGGGCAACTCCCTGAACAATGATTTTGCCCTCTTTCAATATATTATACAACTTTTACAATCTTACAAGTATACTCGGGAAACCCCAAGTTTCATACTTAGCCAAATTTTCACCCGGCAACACCTTCGTGCAACCTCACATGGATACCAACCACGTTCACCATTTCAACACAAGTGGCAGATTCCGTTGGAGGTCGGCATGGGACCATTGAAGTCAAACGGTTACCCAAGAGGAAAAATTAAGTGATTAACAGTAAGTTTACTGGGAAGGAATTTAATTGGGCAACAGTTACAGTGACATGGTGGGATGGGAGTGGTGCAAGTGTTGGGTAGGGACAATGGTAAATGGATGAGGGGGAAATGGGTTTTGGAGGGGGTATGGAGCGGTAGCTGGTATAGGTTGGGGGGAGTTCAAAACACAGAGAGGAGGCCACGAGGTGATGGCATTTGATGGAGAATACCACCTTTTCGGACCCACCCCCCCCCGGTGGTAAAGCTAGGATGGAGAAGGGGGACCGATCTGAAACGCTAGAGAATCCCACCATTGTAAAAATTGTAGCCTTTTAACCATATACGACAAAAATACTTTGACTAGATGTGCCTTTTTTATTTTCTTGAAACTTAGGATAATACTTTTGGATTAAAAAATTCATGAATATACATTATCCCTTTGTGTCTTTTTATTTTACAATGTCACTGAGACTTAGGATAAAGGGAAACATAAATATTTTGGAAACCAAACTATTTCTACCTACCCTTTTAACCTTATTTCTTTTCTAAACTAACATTTTTTATTGTTATAAAGGGGTGCATTTAGACTAGCAAGCCCATAATTATTTCTTTTATTGGAAGTCAAAAACTACTTAAATCCTATCACTTATTTCTCCTATTGATTCAAATTAAACAGTTGAACCAAAGTCATTTTCTACCTAACTACTTATTTACAAATATTAAACTATTTGACAAATATTTATTCTATAATATAATTTACAGAAATTCAAACATGTTTAACCCTGATTATATTGTATGACTAAACAAATAACTAGTCATTGAGGAATTTTAAACAAGATTCACACAACCTTTCTTTATCAATCAAGAAGAAAACTATCTTATCAATAGTGGCATTTGAATTCACAACAATTTTAGTATTGTTTTATTTTTTATTTTCCTTTCTTTCAAGTGTTATTTCTAGTTAATTTTAACTAAACTCAATGAATATTTTTAAAAGTTTCAGCTTAAGTTGTTTAATATGTAAAATTGGAGGTTTTAGGGGAAATGAATCTTGCTCGAAATTGAATCCCCAAATTCCATGTAAAATGTCATTTCATCAATAAGTTAAACTTTTCCCTAATTTAATGTAATTTGAAACTGGAAGTAAAGATGAAGTCAAACTTAATATGTAAATTTACAATGTAAACATCAAATTATATATTCCTGTATTGCTAATTTATGCATTTGTAACATCAAATTATATATTTAGATCTTAATGTATTTAACTTTTTTGATTATAAGGTTTACATATTTTGAAAACAAATTTTATGGAGAATTACCGGTTTTCTTATTTAATCATATAAGGAGTGAGATAATATATCTTACTGGAGTGAGATAATATATCTTATTTTGTCGTGTGATCTGAAAAAAATGTAATATATATTTTTTTGTTAAAATATTTCACGTGGTTTTAAAGAAATTTTTACTTTTTTCTTCTAATTTTAGATATATTTTGTCGAGGCTTATTTGGTTTTTTGATACAATATTTAATGAATTAAAGTTGGTTAAAAAAATTATCTTATAAGTTGAGAATGAAAATTCATAGTTAAAAGAATCCATTCTTTAGAAGAAACTAGTCTCCAAACTTTCATCTTTGTATTTTCCAAACAACAATAATTTTTTCTAGAGCATTATGCTAATTATAATATTTTTCCTTTTCACTGGTACCACATATCATGTCCTTAGCACATACAAAAAAATATATTTTCATGCTACCCATGTCGATTATAGAGTAGATTCATTGTTATCATGAGAATAATAATGGTCAACTAAACCTCTGAAGGGTTACATTGTCTCTACCCCTGGTTTAATGCATTTCACATCACATCCATATAAAAAAAAATCTCTTCAAAATACTGTCATACGGGATCATAAGAATTTATACCAATTTACCAAACTCTTTTTAATAATAAAAAATGGATTGAAAATTCTCCCATCTAGGGCATTGATTCTCTCTTTTGGGAGCCCACTCTACATTTTATTTCTCCCTATGTGGAAATTATGTAAAAGCTATACTTCTCAACTACTCTAATCTATAGGGAATCTCCACAATACTTTCAATGTAATTGACAACTACAAATTATTGCATTTCTAGTAGGTTATCCCATTATAACTTCTTACATAACATCTATAACTCATTTCATATAATGTAATAGGAAACAATGCAATTTAGTTGGCTTAAGAAAACATAATTGCCATTTAAATAACTTCAAGAAATTCTCATTTCCATTTTTTTTTGCATCTCTAGCCACAAATATATGGAAATACCTTAGATTACATTGTTAGGCAATAGACACAAGGCGCACATATGAATGCTAAGAGTTTACTTTAAGCTAAAATACACTTCGATATGATTACTTCTTAAAATTTAGCCCAAGAATGATTTTATTGTACCTTAAAACCAATTTTGATTGTTTTGTTCTTTCATGACCACAATCACATGTAGACATCATAATAATAAGAAGGAATTTGATATTATTATTTCTAGCTCTCATATTTGAATTCAGTTGTCATGTGCATTAAGGAAAACTTTATTCACAACTCTGAATCACCTAGTTGTTGCTTATGGTGATAAAATTGAGTTTTCATGTATTTCATTAAGGAGCCTAAATCATCTAGTTGTTTCTTACGATGGTAAAATCACTTCATCTATGTTTGAGGCTATTATCATGGAACTTCCACCACTTACCAAATGTGCGCCCTTTCAAAATTCAAATTGAATAATGCTTGTTTTTAGGGAGGACATAATGTAGAAGGAATATTTTGTTACCTAGCACAACTAATTTGTTACCACCTACCTCAGTTCTTTTGCTGTGTTAATGGGGTTGGTATACATATTAACATAGATCTATTTATAAAATGTATTCATTTAGGTTTTAATAGTATTAGATTTACACTTAAGTTTGATATGTATTTTTTAATTTGAAAACCACAAGTTTTTTTATATGAAATTATATATTCACCCACTTCAAATGTAATTGGTAACTCAAAGTTAAGATGAAGTCAAACTTACTTTTCTTCTCAAAATAGTATACACAGTTTACTTTGTATGGTTTGAAGTGTAGAAATAATTTTGATTTTTTTTTGCTTCTTGTTTTGGCCCCTTTTTTTTGTAATTTTAGATATATTTTATTAATTTTTTTAAGTTTTTATTGAACAACTAAATGTTTATCCTAGTGGACCAGAAGGAAAATTCATTGTTAAAACAATATATTCCTTCAGTAGAAACTATTCTCCAAGCTTGAATCCTTGTATTTTCCAAACAACTATAATTTATTGTAGAGCAGTATATTATTTAAAAGATTACTCATTTTGAGAATAATCTTGTATTTATACATCGAGTGATGGTCTACTAAAAATCTCAAAGGTTAAATTGTCTTTAGCCATTCGCTGATGTTGTATTTCACATGAGTGCTCTATAACAAGAAACAACTCAACACGACTACACACACCCATTAATAAGAACTTTTACCAGTTTTGATATAGCTAGTGCAACCATATAGATTAAATTACAAGTATACAAATCAAACAGTGATAAGCATCAAAACACACCCCATTATACATCTCACATTTAGCATATAAAAATTAATCATAAAATTTAACTAAATTATAAATTTATTTTAAATTATTATTATTAATTATGAAAATAATTAATATATGAGTCAAATATATATAAATTTTAAAAATATGTGACAATATTCCAGGTTCATCCCCACTTTACCATGGAAATTCTTAACTCAAGTAAGTAGATCTTACAATACTATGGGCCAATACCATGGATCTTAACCCTTGATATGTGAATATTTCTATGAGTTTTCTAGCATATTCCATGGAGGTTAAATCTCTACAATTCACCTAATAGTTATTAATAATGATGGGAACCCTATTCTCAAATAAACGAGCCTATCGACATAATCAGAAAAATGTACAACTTAATCATTTATGTGATGACTTCTCCGCTTTATCACATAGACCTCCTCTTTATGACCTAGATCTTAATGCATTCAATAGAATTAAACTTTAAGTTTTAAATTTTTTTAATTGAAAATCATAAAATTTTCAATTCTAAGTTATATTTTACCCATTTTCAATACTAAATTAAATTTAATGTGTTTTCTCATTAATAGAGGAAAATGACTCTTTCAGGCATTGTTTCCATTTAATTTTAATGGTAAAGATTTTTAAAAGAGTGAGTTTAAGTTGCTTCATATGTAGAATTCTAGTGCAATATGGGTTTTCATGCAATCGAATCCATTTATACATTAAAAAACATACTTTTTAAATAAATAAAAAAACACAATCTTTCTTGAAATTGAATCCCCAAAGATTTTTAAAAGAGTGAGTTTAAGTTGCTTCATATGAAGAATTCTAGTGCAATATGAGTTTTCATGCAATTGAATCCATTTATACATTCAAAAACATACTTTTTAAATAAATAAATAAACACAATCTTTCTTGAAATTGAATCCCCAAATTCTAGCGAAAGTGACTTTTCATCTATAAGTTGAAGTCTGCCCTAATTTAATGTGATTTGCAACTAGAGGTCAATATCTATTTGTAAACTTACATTGTAAATGTGTTCCTTTTAATTCTTGTATTGCTATTTTTTGTGTTTATAACATCTAGAAGAAATTAAAGCCACTCCATATATA